>CAVNZS010000009.1:50000-60000 GCA_963693475.1 Ectropis crepuscularia
CTTGTTCAATCATTTACTTGTGTGTGTGTGTGTTTTATGTAGTGTTACGAAAATTGTTGTGTTGTTTTGTTTTTTGTGTGTGTTGTACTTACACATCACATTTCGCTCCGGCTCCCAGGTGGCACCGCCACTGCTGGACTGATTTATGTTACTCCGTTTCGCTGTGCTGTCCGTCCGCTGCGAGCTAACAATTTTATGTACGTTTATATTTTTGTATGTTTTATGCATGTTCATGTAAGTGGGTAACTGTGTTTTTGTTTTGTTTATTGTGTTTGTGCCTGCGTAGTATATTTTGTCTGTTTGTGTGTGTTTGTTTGCGACTGAAATTTGACCCAGTTTCAAAAGAAACCGGGTCATATTTGTCTGATTTGAGTAGTGTAATCTTGTTTCTTCCGAAGTCTGTTTGTTTTTTATTGTGATGTGTGTGTTACGTGTGTACTCGCAGTAGACCGAACTCGCAAAAGCTTGAGTCACTCTGATGTCGCCCTTAGCAATACGCCACGGTGGAGCGCGCGAGCGCATCCCATTTCACTCTCACCGGGCATTCACCGCTAAAGGCGTTATGTTCAGTCTTTTCCATCTTTGCTTTGGCACAGTTTACGCAACTGGCGGGACCATCCGCGAGCCAGACCGGGCACCCGGCTCTGAGGTGCGTTCCGCCGCAGTGGCTGCACACATCGACCGGGTCCTGACAGAACTTTTTGCCGTGACCGTACCCGAGGCAGCGCGAGCACTGGATCAGTGGGGACTGGTCCGTGACCCGCACACGCTGCATATCGATGTGCACCACCCCTGCGGCGGTCGCCGCCTGCCACACAGTCGGTGGCACCTTGACCACCACGTTCGAGGTCAGGGGATTTCGCGCTCTCGCTCTGTAATAGATTTCGAGCTGTGCTTCCTCTACTTTACAGTCTCTGTATAAGTGTGCATTTTGATTTTTTAAAGACTTTACGATGTCCTCATCGGAGTTACTTTTGAGCACACCGTAAAGCTTCAATAGGGGATTTTTATTTTTCATTTCCATGACTGTAAAGTTTTGATTTTTCTCTATCATTTTTTCTTTCACCTTTTTAATATCCTCTCTATTTCTACACCCTACTATAATCTTCCTATCCCTCGCTCTTCTAATCCTATCTATCTTCGTTCCTTCTTCCTTCGCGTTTAGCACTCTCCTTATTTTGTCAAAAACCTCCTCTCCCGTCTCGTTTTCGTCTCTCGATCCTATTATTAGCGAGTGCATCGTGCCGCCTGACGGGTTCGCCGTTACACTCGCGTAAGTCGGTCGGTCTGTTTGTATGTCTGTTTGTTTGTCTGTATGTTTCGTTAGTACAAGTTGGGAGAGTTTTTCTATTTGAATTTTGTTTTCAGTTATTAATTTGGTCTGGTCGTCAATTTTTTCCACTAATGTTTTGTGTTGTCTAATCTGTTCGTCTAAAATTTTGTCTGTCTGTACTGTTTGTGCTGTCTCCGTTTTTTGGCTTCCCGTTTGTCTGTCTGTGTTAGGCGCCTGAGGCTGTCCAGCGGCGGTATCGCTCTCCTCTACCAGCTGGTACATCCGCTCGACAGCCATGACTACCTTCTTTACTATCTCTCTGCTCGTGTTCCGCGAGAGTTTCAGTTGTTCTTTCGCTAACACGAGCAAAGACCACGCCTCAGAAATGCGATCGCCGGTTTCGGCACGCGCTGAGGGTATAGGTGCCGCATCGGGCGACTGCCGGCGCGTCAGCCCGGGTCCGGTCGGACGCACCGGTCCGGGCCCAGGCGGGCGCTCCGTCCGCCGCGGCCCCGGAGTTGAGCTAGGGGGGGAGGTGTGTAGCGGGGACCCGCTCGGGCTGAGAGGCGAGACCAGGCCGAGCTCTTCGGCTTCGGACAACGTCATGGTCCGGCCATGATTTTCACGCGTCGGTTTCGCTGGGGTCCGGAACATGGTCAAAAAGCTACTGTTCTAACAACTATTACAGAACGAGAGTCGAGCAATAGTTTTTATTTAGTTTAAGTAAGTATTTCTGAACTCGGTGTAAAAGGCCGAGTCAGCTTTGTTGTTACTTTGTCAATTGTTTTTATTATAATTTTATGTCAATTTGTCCTTTTTGTTTACCTAAATATGGTGTCTACAATATGTGTGTTCCTGTTTCAGGTTTGATGTCAACTGAAGCCAGCGTCGTCCGGCGATCGCCGACCAGTTAATAAGTTGTGTGTATGTGTGTGTATGTATGTGTGTGTGTGCTGGTATGAATGTTTGTGAGTCGTGTGTAGGCTGGGCGTGGTTTGTATAGAACCTCCCACTGATTTTACAAATTTGCTCTATGTAGAGTCTTTTTGGTGGAGTCTTGGGTTGCTCTCTTTGGTCTATTTATTTTACACGAATACAAATCTAAGTCAAGAAAAAATTTTTATACAATAGCACTCTATGTAGAGTCACCTTATTAGAGACTTTGGGTTGCTCTATTTAGTCTACTTAAATACTACAACAAACAATTACTTAAATCTAATTCCCTTACAAGTTTTCTCTATGTAGAGCCCCTATTGCTCTATCTTGTAGTTTTAGTTTGGGTCGCCTCACTCCCGAAAACCGTTCTCCAATCTGACTGTTTGTTCCTGAGTTATTTACAATTTAATTTTTTCATACAATTTCTAAGGGGGTCCAGTTATACTGGTCAAAATTTAGTTTAAGGGGTAGGGGGTTGTAACTTGGGGGTTGTGTCCGGAAGGGTCAATTTTGTGCGTAGCGGGGGGTGGGTTTAAGGGAGGGGGGCCGAAATTTCGTCCTTTTTGACGTAGGACGCACCGTTTCCGAGATATAAGGGTTTTTTTGAATTTTCCTTATCTTTACCGTCTTATATTTTGCGGTTAAGGGAATTTGGCAAAGTTTCTTTAAAAAATTTTTTAGGTTATAACAGTCGTCCGATTTATATCCAAATTTGATGCCTTATGCGGGATAAAATATTCTTTACGGGAAGCGTATCAGCTGATGTTTTACTATGGGGGTTGATTTTATATTGAATTACAATTTTAGGGGGTTGTTGTTTGCTAACTTCAATTGGTTGGTTTCGGGGTTAGGGGTGGTGCTATATCCTCGGGAAAAGTATGGTAGGGCGAAAGAGGACCCAAATTTATTGACAGGGGGTAGTGTGTTCATATAGGGGTGCGGGGTGTCACAATTTTTTCAAGTTTTTTGCAAAAAACTCCCCGGGGGTGGTTTTTGGGGGTTGATATGGGTAGTTTGCCCAAACAATTGCTTCACCAGCGTGAACCAATTTTTTGTTATTTTTGCGATAACTCGCACCCCCTCCGAGTTATAAGGGTTGCAAACTTAGTTGGTAATGGAGTTTGCCTCCCCTTTTCACTAAAAAAATCTACAAAAAGTACACAACAAATCTATTTTAAAATATTAAAATTTTGTACCGCAGGTGTTGAAGCCTTCTCGCGACGTCAGGTGTCTGGTGCTTCCTAGGGGGGGGTTTCGCACCCTCCAGAAGCTGTCAAAATTAGGGGTGGCTGACAACTTTCTGCAAAAGCCCCCTATTTCCCAAACTATGCGTCAAAATGTCTTTGCTCGTGGACTAATGTTACTCAGCGGGGTCCTGGGGTGTTGTTCCACCTGGTCGTTTTTAATTTTGGGGTGTTTCGATTTCTCGGTGGTCTCCCCGCTTTTCGTTTTGCGGCTTATCCGTTGTACACACTCAATACAAATCTCCTCTGCGAGAAAAACCTTTATCCAATCTTGAAGGTTTTGGTGTCTATAAATTTGGCGTGAATTGAACTTTCTTTTCAACTCCTAAAACGTTATGTTGTCGCTGGTAATTTTTCAAAAATAAGGTTAAAAGTCAATAAAAAATTTTTACCAGCTGCACCAGTGTTGTTTCTCTGTTCCTGCTTCGATTTTTTCAGCGGGCAAAACTTTCCCGTGCTCCTCCTGGGTCCAGCTACAGAGGGGGCCTGCTTGAGTTGTTCCAGGATCTGAATCCTGGAATTTGGGCTCCTCGTGGTATCCTATTTTCCTCTATATCTCCCAGGGGCGCGACGGGAAAAATCCAGAAGTTTGCCGGTGTATGCTCCTTGATGTTGTGCTTGGATTGACTTCCGAAAAACCGTGGGGTCCAGATCTTGTTTCGTCAGCGTTAGTGTTTTTAGGTCAGAAAGTCTATTTCTAACCTAAAAACACGCGGCGGAAGATGGAAAACCGCTCCAGAGTGTTCAATTTTCACTGGATCCCGGATTTTTTCACTGTCACACGTTTTATAACACTTTAGCTTGCTGTGGTGTCACTTTTACAATTTTTCGCGCACTTTGATGTATTAAACTGAATTTTTAAGCGCGGAGCTGCACGTTTTTGATGCGCGCTCGGCCAGGGGAGGTGCGGGACTGGTTAGGTTAGGTTAGGTTAGGTTAGGTTAGGTTAGGTTAGGTTAGGTTAGGTTAGGTTAGGTTAGGTTAGGTTAGGTTAGGTTAGGTTAGGTTAGGTTAGGTTAGGTTAGGTTAGGTTAGGTTAGGTTAGGTTAGGTTAGGTTAGGTTAGGTTAGGTTAGGTTAGGTTAGGTTAGGTTAGGTTAGGTTAGGTTAGGTTAGGTTAGGTTAGGTTAGGTTAGGTTAGGTTAGGTTAGGTTAGGTTAGGTTAGGTTAGGTTAGGTTAGGTTAGGTTAGGTTAGGTTAGGTTAGGTTAGGTTAGGTTAGGTTAGGTTAGGTTAGGTTAGGTTAGGTTAGGTTAGGTTAGGTTAGGTTAGGTTAGGTTAGGTTAGGTTAGGTTAGGTTAGGTTAGGTTAGGTTAGGTTAGGTTAGGTTAGGTTAGGTTAGGTTTTTTTTTTTTTTTTTTTTTTTTTTTTATTGTCCGGGCGCAGAGGCCCGGCCCGCGAGCTGTGTCCCTATCATGGGTGATTAGGGTTGTGATGCATGATTTATTTATTTACAGAAAATTTTCTTATAAATTAAAAGTTAAACATTTCTACTGTTCTTATTCTAGCTGTTGTTTATATTTTCCTTTATTAATTCTGGTGTGTACTACCTTTTCATTAGTTCTAGTGAGTTTTACATATGTCTTCAAGATATTCTACTTCATCTACTATGTTCTATTTCTATACTTATACATTATTATGTTTCCGATTTCACACTAATATTTCGAAAATGTGTGTTTTCTGTTTTATACTTATTTAACTTGTTTCGTTTTTACTTATTAATTACTATTACATTTTTAGCCTGTTATTATTCTACGGCCTATAATCTAAGTTATACATTGTCTTTCCTATTTATATCGTTTCTTATATTCTGACTGTGTCAGTTTCGACTTCCTTTATTTAACATTGCGGTATTCCTTAAGTATTACAATTGTTGTGTGTTTTACTACATGTTTATTAATTCACCTTTGTATATATATTACAATATATAGGGGTGGAATTTTTTCTTGGCTTTTGTATTTACATTCGTTTTATTTCATATTTATTATACCATAAAGTTTTGTTCTTATCTTTATTTTACTTTTTATTGTTCTGACATTTTATATAATAGATGCATACAACGATACGTACGAAGGGCACGACGTATGCATGCATGCTACCTCGATTTTAGTAGCATACATGCGCACCCGTACCAGCGGTGCCACCTTCATGTTGTGTTTTCTGGATGAGTTTGTGTGTGCTGTGTAGTAGTTGCTTATGTTATTTGTTGTTTTGTGCGTTGCGTGCTAGTGTATGGTAGTCTGTTTTGTTTATGTGCAGTTTTATTGTTTCTTGATTTGAGTTTCTTTGTTTTCTATATTATTGTCGTGTTTTGTGCTGTTTTGGAATTTCTAATGTTTTTTGGTTGTGTGTTTATGTTTGTTATAAGTTTAGGTATTTGTGGTAAATTTTAACTTGTGAATTTTTCGATGTGGGTAGTTAGTAATTACTTTTGATGGTCGTGTGTGGATTTTGTGTTCGAGTTTTGATCGTTGCTGTGTCTTGATCTGCGTAAATGTTTGTAACACAAACCATTTTGTTCGTACATTTACTAGTTGAATGTGTTTGTGTGAGTGAGTGTGTATGAGTGATCGTACGTTTGATGTTCCTGTACTTGTCTCGATCCGTCGGTGGCCCGCCTGCGATACGCTCTCCATCTCGTTGATTTTTGGCCTCTGCCCATGGTGGCTTGCTAGGTAGGTGTTAGTATGTGGTTTGAGTGCGTTATGTATGCTTGTGTGTTTTGTTGCTTCTGTGTTTGTGTCTGTGTATTTGTTTTGTTGTTTTATGCATGTGTAGTATAATTTGTCTGTTTGTGTTTTGTTTGTTGCGACTGTAATTTGGCTTAGTTTCGAATGAAACTCGGCCATATTTCTTTGTCTTGTGTAGTACTGTATTGTTCTTTCTTTTGTGTGCCCGTGTGTGTGTTTATTTACCGTATAGCCACCGTGTGCAGAGCATGCCAAACTATGCGGCCGTAGGTTGAAGACCATGGTGCCCTCAGCAATACGCAACGGTTGACCGCGCGAGTGCATCCCACTTGCGCCGCACCGGGCAGTCATTGCTGAAAGCTCCATGCTCCACTTTATCCAGCTTTGCTTTTGTGCAGTTGATGCATGCCGGGGGTCCATCCGCGAGCCAGATCGGGCACCCGGACCGCAGATGCGGACCGCCGCAGTGGCCGCACACGTCGACAGCTTCCGTGCAGTACCGCTTTCCGTGACCATATGCCAGACAGCGCGAGCACTGTATCAGCGGGGTCTGGTCTGTCACCTTCAGTCGCTGCATGTCAACATGCACTACCCCCGCGGCGGTCACGCCCTGCCATACTGCTGGCGGCACCTTGACCACTACATTTGTTGCCAGAGGGTTTCGGGCCCTAGCCCTGTAGCGGACTTCGAGCTGGGCCTGCTCAACATCCGTGCCCGCGAACAAGTGCGCATTCTGAGTTTTCAAGGCTTTCACGATGTCCTCGTTGGTGTTAACCTTGAGGACACCGTGAATCCTTATTAGCGGGTCCTTGTTTTTCATTTCGAGCACGGTGAAGTGCTCCCTCTTCTCGGCCAATTTTTCTTTTACCCTTTTAATCCCTTCCTTGCTTTTGCAGCCGACAATAATTTTATTCTCTCGTGTACGGCGGATTTTGTCGATCTGCATGCCTTCTCCTTTGGCATCGATCACCTTCCGTATCTTCTGGAACACCTCGTCGCCGGTCTCCCCCCCCGTCGAGCCGATGATGATGGAGTGCATGGCCGCCGACCCCCCCTCTCGCGCCGGGTGAGCCCGCGGCCACGTTCGCGTATGTCGGTCTGTTTGTCGAAATGTTCCATTTTGTGTGTATGATGTCTGTCAGTTTTTCTATCTGTTCTCTATTTTCTAAAATGATTTTTGTTTGTTCATCAATTTTGTCTGTTATTATTTCCGTCTGTCTGTTTTGTATGTCTTTTATTTTGTCGGTCTGTCTGTCTAGTATGTCTGTCGTCATGTTTTTGTCGTGAGTTTGTGTGTATGTACCGGTTGTCTGAGACTGTCCAGCGGCTGCCTGGCTCTCCTTCACCAGCTCGAACATCCGCTCGACAGCCCCGACAACTTTCTTAATAATTTCCCTCGATGTGTTCCGGGACATCTTGAGCTGTTCTTTTGCTACGACTAGCAGGGAATGCGCCTCGGAGATGCGGTCGCCGGCAGCAGTGCGTGCCGCGTCCGGCGGCGAGCTCCGCGGTGGTTCCTGCCTGGTGTCCAGCGACAGCCTGCGCCCCGCCGGCTGCCGCGGTGGCGAGCGCGGCCCAGGGGAGGAGCGCGGGGAGGAGGTGTGCGATGGTCCAGCGAGGCCCAGCCCTGCGTGACTTATCACGGGTCGGCCTGGTCCGGCCGGTGCGAGGTTTGCTCCTCCGGGGTTTCCGGTGGGCTCGCAGTCCGGCGACACCAGTCCGAGCTCCTCCGCTTCGGTCAGAGTCATGGTGCGGCTTGCCTCCTCACGCAGTAATTTTGCGGGTTTTGCGGGTGTCCGGAACATCTTTTATCTGGTTTCTCACTCTACAGGTGGCAAGGAGGAAGTTTTCCAGTGGTCAAGGTCGCGACTGGTTTTGTATACTCGGCAATAGTGGCCGATATGTTGCAGGTAAGTGTTTATTTTCGGTGTATAGGGCCGAAAATACGTAGTCAGTAAAGTTAATGTTTTGTCAATTTTGTAAATAATATTTCTGGTGTAAATAATCCCCTGTGTTTTCTGTTTCAGGTCCTATGTCAAACAGCAGCCAGCGTCGTCCGGCGATCGCCGACCAGTTAGTGAGTTGTGTGTGTATGTGTGTGTGTGTGTGTGTGTGTGTGGATGAGTGTGTTTGTGTGTCGCGCGTGATTTGTATGAGAGAATAGAGTGCGGTGTGTCTGGTCGTTTGCCGCTGAGGTGTATTAGTGTGTGTATAAATTGTATGTATTGTGTGTGTGTAAAGGTGTGTGTGACTGCTGTGTGTAGCGTTGTATTAATGTATTCTTGTAGTGAGTGTATCTGTACTTGTTTCGAAGTAAATGTGTGTAAAAAGTGAATTTTTGAGTTTTACGGTTGTACAAGTGTGTATATTTGTGTGTATGCGTGTGTGAATTGTCTTAAATTTTAAGCTCCTGCACTCCACAGGCTTGTTCTACAAACTTAAAGTGCACCAGCGCACCTATCCATAGATTCACCCTCAAAAAAGGGTCGTAACAGTAAAATTTGTCACATAAAACCGGGAAAACCCGTGTGACGTCCTAGGTCTACTTAAATTTTAAATTCCTATAACTAAAACGGGCTACACAGGCCACGTTTCTACCACCCTCCAAATTTCAGCCAATTCGGTAGGTAAACAAAAAAGTTAGTAATTTTCCGTAGCTCAGAAATGCGATTTTGTTCACCTACCAAATTACCATATGGGAGGGTGGGCGGGCAAAAATTTTTCGTTTTTATGCGATTTCTTCCAAAATAATAAGCCGATCTCAACCAAATAAATTGTAAAAGGTCCGCCGCGGCCAGACGGACGTCCTCGATAGGTAGTGACCACTCTCGGCCGCCAGGTGTCAGCACAAAAATTGTGTTTACATAAATTTCTTCTGTGCTCACCTAATTCACGTTTTTTCGTGTAAACCTTTCGTTCTTGGGACCTGGATAACAAGAGGGCACCCTGTTAGATTGATTTCACATAAAACAATTTTCACTTTTCATGAATTTACTGAAAAATTACCAATTTTGAATGAATTTTTTAAAAATGCTTTATTTACTATGTGAACCTTGTTTGCTCTGCAAAAACTTGGTTAGGTTAGGTTAGGTTAGGTTAGGTTAGGTTAGGTTAGGTTAGGTTAGGTTAGGTTAGGTTAGGTTAGGTTAGGTTAGGTTAGGTTAGGTTAGGTTAGGTTAGGTTAGGTTAGGTTAGGTTAGGTTAGGTTAGGTTAGGTTAGGTTAGGTTAGGTTAGGTTAGGTTAGGTTAGGTTAGGTTAGGTTAGGTTAGGTTAGGTTAGGTTAGGTTAGGTTAGGTTAGGTTAGGTTAGGTTAGGTTAGGTTAGGTTAGGTTAGGTTAGGTTAGGTTAGGTTAGGTTAGGTTAGGTTAGGTTAGGTTAGGTTAGGTTAGGTTAGGTTAGGTTAGGTTAGGTTAGGTTAGGTTAGGTTAGGTTAGGTTAGGTTAGGTTAGGTTAGGTTAGGTTAGGTTAGGTTAGGTTAGGTTAGGTTAGGTTAGGTTAGGTTAGGTTAGGTTAGGTTAGGTTAGGTTAGGTTAGGTTAGGTTAGGTTAGGTTAGGTTAGGTTAGGTTAGGTTAGGTTAGGTTAGGTTAGGTTAGGTTAGGTTAGGTTAGGTTAGGTTAGGTTAGGTTAGGTTAGGTTAGGTTAGGTTAGGTTAGGTTAGGTTAGGTTAGGTTAGGTTAGGTTAGGTTAGGTTAGGTTAGGTTAGGTTAGGTTAGGTTAGGTTAGGTTAGGTTAGGTTAGGTTAGGTTAGGTTAGGTTAGGTTAGGTTAGGTTAGGTTAGGTTAGGTTAGGTTAGGTTAGGTTAGGTTAGGTTAGGTTAGGTTAGGTTAGGTTAGGTTAGGTTAGGTTAGGTTAGGTTA
>CAVNZS010000010.1:0-29833 GCA_963693475.1 Ectropis crepuscularia
GTTGTTCCCACTAAAACAATATAATAAATTACCTTTAGAATGTAATACAGGCTGAATTCACTGGTTTTGCTTACAATTTGAATGTAATTTTTTAATAAAACTTTAAATTTACTATGTACGTTGTACGTTACAGATCGACTGGCTGCAGTGACAATAAACAGCTGACTGCCAGCCCGGAAACTGTCGAGAAGTTACAAACGTCAAGATCAATGAAAAATAAAAAATCAGAACGCGAATTTTTTATATATATGTGGGTAAGTTCCAAGTTCAATCTACGAAAATTATCAATGTTTCGGTTAAGTGTTTGCGAGATGATTTCAATGGATTTGAGCTGAAAACTCCTAAATTTTTGCCCTGTTAGAGTTACTACATATCCCGAACCATAAAAAACAACAACGGGAGCCAGGTTCTGAGCTAAATTAAACATGTGATAACAATATTCATATGTGAATGAGCAGTGAAGAAAAAATTTTCGATTTTCTTAAATTTCTCGAGAACCACTCAACCGAATTGAACGAAACAAACGAGAGAACAAGCAGAGCCGCCTGGGGCACGTATACAGTAGTAGTGTGCACCCGTGTCACCAGGTACTTCCACACAGAAACGAGGGTTGTGTTATAGACTTTGCGTCTCACCTGGTGCACTGTTCGTTCGATGTATTTGCGTTGTTCCCACTAAAACAATATAATAAATTACCTTTAGAATGTAATACAGGCTGAATTCACTGGTTTTGCTTACAATTTGAATGTAATTTTTTAATAAAACTTTAAATTTACTATGTACGTTGTACGTTACAGATCGACTGGCTGCAGTGACAATAAACAGCTGACTGCCAGCCCGGAAACTGTCGAGAAGTTACAAACGTCAAGATCAATGAAAAATAAAAAATCAGAACGCGAATTTTTTATATATATGTGGGTAAGTTCCAAGTTCAATCTACGAAAATTATCAATGTTTCGGTTAAGTGTTTGCGAGATGATTTCAATGGATTTGAGCTGAAAACTCCTAAATTTTTGCCCTGTTAGAGTTACTACATATCCCGAACCATAAAAAACAACAACGGGAGCCAGGTTCTGAGCTAAATTAAACATGTGATAACAATATTCATATGTGAATGAGCAGTGAAGAAAAAATTTTCGATTTTCTTAAATTTCTCGAGAACCACTCAACCGAATTGAACGAAACAAACGAGAGAACAAGCAGAGCCGCCTGGGGCACGTATACAGTAGTAGTGTGCACCCGTGTCACCAGGTACTTCCACACAGAAACGAGGGTTGTGTTATAGACTTTGCGTCTCACCTGGTGCACTGTTCGTTCGATGTATTTGCGTTGTTCCCACTAAAACAATATAATAAATTACCTTTAGAATGTAATACAGGCTGAATTCACTGGTTTTGCTTACAATTTGAATGTAATTTTTTAATAAAACTTTAAATTTACTATGTACGTTGTACGTTACAGATCGACTGGCTGCAGTGACAATAAACAGCTGACTGCCAGCCCGGAAACTGTCGAGAAGTTACAAACGTCAAGATCAATGAAAAATAAAAAATCAGAACGCGAATTTTTTATATATATGTGGGTAAGTTCCAAGTTCAATCTACGAAAATTATCAATGTTTCGGTTAAGTGTTTGCGAGATGATTTCAATGGATTTGAGCTGAAAACTCCTAAATTTTTGCCCTGTTAGAGTTACTACATATCCCGAACCATAAAAAACAACAACGGGAGCCAGGTTCTGAGCTAAATTAAACATGTGATAACAATATTCATATGTGAATGAGCAGTGAAGAAAAAATTTTCGATTTTCTTAAATTTCTCGAGAACCACTCAACCGAATTGAACGAAACAAACGAGAGAACAAGCAGAGCCGCCTGGGGCACGTATACAGTAGTAGTGTGCACCCGTGTCACCAGGTACTTCCACACAGAAACGAGGGTTGTGTTATAGACTTTGCGTCTCACCTGGTGCACTGTTCGTTCGATGTATTTGCGTTGTTCCCACTAAAACAATATAATAAATTACCTTTAGAATGTAATACAGGCTGAATTCACTGGTTTTGCTTACAATTTGAATGTAATTTTTTAATAAAACTTTAAATTTACTATGTACGTTGTACGTTACAGATCGACTGGCTGCAGTGACAATAAACAGCTGACTGCCAGCCCGGAAACTGTCGAGAAGTTACAAACGTCAAGATCAATGAAAAATAAAAAATCAGAACGCGAATTTTTTATATATATGTGGGTAAGTTCCAAGTTCAATCTACGAAAATTATCAATGTTTCGGTTAAGTGTTTGCGAGATGATTTCAATGGATTTGAGCTGAAAACTCCTAAATTTTTGCCCTGTTAGAGTTACTACATATCCCGAACCATAAAAAACAACAACGGGAGCCAGGTTCTGAGCTAAATTAAACATGTGATAACAATATTCATATGTGAATGAGCAGTGAAGAAAAAATTTTCGATTTTCTTAAATTTCTCGAGAACCACTCAACCGAATTGAACGAAACAAACGAGAGAACAAGCAGAGCCGCCTGGGGCACGTATACAGTAGTAGTGTGCACCCGTGTCACCAGGTACTTCCACACAGAAACGAGGGTTGTGTTATAGACTTTGCGTCTCACCTGGTGCACTGTTCGTTCGATGTATTTGCGTTGTTCCCACTAAAACAATATAATAAATTACCTTTAGAATGTAATACAGGCTGAATTCACTGGTTTTGCTTACAATTTGAATGTAATTTTTTAATAAAACTTTAAATTTACTATGTACGTTGTACGTTACAGATCGACTGGCTGCAGTGACAATAAACAGCTGACTGCCAGCCCGGAAACTGTCGAGAAGTTACAAACGTCAAGATCAATGAAAAATAAAAAATCAGAACGCGAATTTTTTATATATATGTGGGTAAGTTCCAAGTTCAATCTACGAAAATTATCAATGTTTCGGTTAAGTGTTTGCGAGATGATTTCAATGGATTTGAGCTGAAAACTCCTAAATTTTTGCCCTGTTAGAGTTACTACATATCCCGAACCATAAAAAACAACAACGGGAGCCAGGTTCTGAGCTAAATTAAACATGTGATAACAATATTCATATGTGAATGAGCAGTGAAGAAAAAATTTTCGATTTTCTTAAATTTCTCGAGAACCACTCAACCGAATTGAACGAAACAAACGAGAGAACAAGCAGAGCCGCCTGGGGCACGTATACAGTAGTAGTGTGCACCCGTGTCACCAGGTACTTCCACACAGAAACGAGGGTTGTGTTATAGACTTTGCGTCTCACCTGGTGCACTGTTCGTTCGATGTATTTGCGTTGTTCCCACTAAAACAATATAATAAATTACCTTTAGAATGTAATACAGGCTGAATTCACTGGTTTTGCTTACAATTTGAATGTAATTTTTTAATAAAACTTTAAATTTACTATGTACGTTGTACGTTACAGATCGACTGGCTGCAGTGACAATAAACAGCTGACTGCCAGCCCGGAAACTGTCGAGAAGTTACAAACGTCAAGATCAATGAAAAATAAAAAATCAGAACGCGAATTTTTTATATATATGTGGGTAAGTTCCAAGTTCAATCTACGAAAATTATCAATGTTTCGGTTAAGTGTTTGCGAGATGATTTCAATGGATTTGAGCTGAAAACTCCTAAATTTTTGCCCTGTTAGAGTTACTACATATCCCGAACCATAAAAAACAACAACGGGAGCCAGGTTCTGAGCTAAATTAAACATGTGATAACAATATTCATATGTGAATGAGCAGTGAAGAAAAAATTTTCGATTTTCTTAAATTTCTCGAGAACCACTCAACCGAATTGAACGAAACAAACGAGAGAACAAGCAGAGCCGCCTGGGGCACGTATACAGTAGTAGTGTGCACCCGTGTCACCAGGTACTTCCACACAGAAACGAGGGTTGTGTTATAGACTTTGCGTCTCACCTGGTGCACTGTTCGTTCGATGTATTTGCGTTGTTCCCACTAAAACAATATAATAAATTACCTTTAGAATGTAATACAGGCTGAATTCACTGGTTTTGCTTACAATTTGAATGTAATTTTTTAATAAAACTTTAAATTTACTATGTACGTTGTACGTTACAGATCGACTGGCTGCAGTGACAATAAACAGCTGACTGCCAGCCCGGAAACTGTCGAGAAGTTACAAACGTCAAGATCAATGAAAAATAAAAAATCAGAACGCGAATTTTTTATATATATGTGGGTAAGTTCCAAGTTCAATCTACGAAAATTATCAATGTTTCGGTTAAGTGTTTGCGAGATGATTTCAATGGATTTGAGCTGAAAACTCCTAAATTTTTGCCCTGTTAGAGTTACTACATATCCCGAACCATAAAAAACAACAACGGGAGCCAGGTTCTGAGCTAAATTAAACATGTGATAACAATATTCATATGTGAATGAGCAGTGAAGAAAAAATTTTCGATTTTCTTAAATTTCTCGAGAACCACTCAACCGAATTGAACGAAACAAACGAGAGAACAAGCAGAGCCGCCTGGGGCACGTATACAGTAGTAGTGTGCACCCGTGTCACCAGGTACTTCCACACAGAAACGAGGGTTGTGTTATAGACTTTGCGTCTCACCTGGTGCACTGTTCGTTCGATGTATTTGCGTTGTTCCCACTAAAACAATATAATAAATTACCTTTAGAATGTAATACAGGCTGAATTCACTGGTTTTGCTTACAATTTGAATGTAATTTTTTAATAAAACTTTAAATTTACTATGTACGTTGTACGTTACAGATCGACTGGCTGCAGTGACAATAAACAGCTGACTGCCAGCCCGGAAACTGTCGAGAAGTTACAAACGTCAAGATCAATGAAAAATAAAAAATCAGAACGCGAATTTTTTATATATATGTGGGTAAGTTCCAAGTTCAATCTACGAAAATTATCAATGTTTCGGTTAAGTGTTTGCGAGATGATTTCAATGGATTTGAGCTGAAAACTCCTAAATTTTTGCCCTGTTAGAGTTACTACATATCCCGAACCATAAAAAACAACAACGGGAGCCAGGTTCTGAGCTAAATTAAACATGTGATAACAATATTCATATGTGAATGAGCAGTGAAGAAAAAATTTTCGATTTTCTTAAATTTCTCGAGAACCACTCAACCGAATTGAACGAAACAAACGAGAGAACAAGCAGAGCCGCCTGGGGCACGTATACAGTAGCAGTGTGCACCCGTGTCACCAGGTACTTCCACACAGAAACGAGGGTTGTGTTATAGACTTTGCGTCTCACCTGGTGCACTGTTCGTTCGATGTATTTGCGTTGTTCCCACTAAAACAATATAATAAATTACCTTTAGAATGTAATACAGGCTGAATTCACTGGTTTTGCTTACAATTTGAATGTAATTTTTTAATAAAACTTTAAATTTACTATGTACGTTGTACGTTACAGATCGACTGGCTGCAGTGACAATAAACAGCTGACTGCCAGCCCGGAAACTGTCGAGAAGTTACAAACGTCAAGATCAATGAAAAATAAAAAATCAGAACGCGAATTTTTTATATATATGTGGGTAAGTTCCAAGTTCAATCTACGAAAATTATCAATGTTTCGGTTAAGTGTTTGCGAGATGATTTCAATGGATTTGAGCTGAAAACTCCTAAATTTTTGCCCTGTTAGAGTTACTACATATCCCGAACCATAAAAAACAACAACGGGAGCCAGGTTCTGAGCTAAATTAAACATGTGATAACAATATTCATATGTGAATGAGCAGTGAAGAAAAAATTTTCGATTTTCTTAAATTTCTCGAGAACCACTCAACCGAATTGAACGAAACAAACGAGAGAACAAGCAGAGCCGCCTGGGGCACGTATACAGTAGTAGTGTGCACCCGTGTCACCAGGTACTTCCACACAGAAACGAGGGTTGTGTTATAGACTTTGCGTCTCACCTGGTGCACTGTTCGTTCGATGTATTTGCGTTGTTCCCACTAAAACAATATAATAAATTACCTTTAGAATGTAATACAGGCTGAATTCACTGGTTTTGCTTACAATTTGAATGTAATTTTTTAATAAAACTTTAAATTTACTATGTACGTTGTACGTTACAGATCGACTGGCTGCAGTGACAATAAACAGCTGACTGCCAGCCCGGAAACTGTCGAGAAGTTACAAACGTCAAGATCAATGAAAAATAAAAAATCAGAACGCGAATTTTTTATATATATGTGGGTAAGTTCCAAGTTCAATCTACGAAAATTATCAATGTTTCGGTTAAGTGTTTGCGAGATGATTTCAATGGATTTGAGCTGAAAACTCCTAAATTTTTGCCCTGTTAGAGTTACTACATATCCCGAACCATAAAAAACAACAACGGGAGCCAGGTTCTGAGCTAAATTAAACATGTGATAACAATATTCATATGTGAATGAGCAGTGAAGAAAAAATTTTCGATTTTCTTAAATTTCTCGAGAACCACTCAACCGAATTGAACGAAACAAACGAGAGAACAAGCAGAGCCGCCTGGGGCACGTATACAGTAGTAGTGTGCACCCGTGTCACCAGGTACTTCCACACAGAAACGAGGGTTGTGTTATAGACTTTGCGTCTCACCTGGTGCACTGTTCGTTCGATGTATTTGCGTTGTTCCCACTAAAACAATATAATAAATTACCTTTAGAATGTAATACAGGCTGAATTCACTGGTTTTGCTTACAATTTGAATGTAATTTTTTAATAAAACTTTAAATTTACTATGTACGTTGTACGTTACAGATCGACTGGCTGCAGTGACAATAAACAGCTGACTGCCAGCCCGGAAACTGTCGAGAAGTTACAAACGTCAAGATCAATGAAAAATAAAAAATCAGAACGCGAATTTTTTATATATATGTGGGTAAGTTCCAAGTTCAATCTACGAAAATTATCAATGTTTCGGTTAAGTGTTTGCGAGATGATTTCAATGGATTTGAGCTGAAAACTCCTAAATTTTTGCCCTGTTAGAGTTACTACATATCCCGAACCATAAAAAACAACAACGGGAGCCAGGTTCTGAGCTAAATTAAACATGTGATAACAATATTCATATGTGAATGAGCAGTGAAGAAAAAATTTTCGATTTTCTTAAATTTCTCGAGAACCACTCAACCGAATTGAACGAAACAAACGAGAGAACAAGCAGAGCCGCCTGGGGCACGTATACAGTAGTAGTGTGCACCCGTGTCACCAGGTACTTCCACACAGAAACGAGGGTTGTGTTATAGACTTTGCGTCTCACCTGGTGCACTGTTCGTTCGATGTATTTGCGTTGTTCCCACTAAAACAATATAATAAATTACCTTTAGAATGTAATACAGGCTGAATTCACTGGTTTTGCTTACAATTTGAATGTAATTTTTTAATAAAACTTTAAATTTACTATGTACGTTGTACGTTACAGATCGACTGGCTGCAGTGACAATAAACAGCTGACTGCCAGCCCGGAAACTGTCGAGAAGTTACAAACGTCAAGATCAATGAAAAATAAAAAATCAGAACGCGAATTTTTTATATATATGTGGGTAAGTTCCAAGTTCAATCTACGAAAATTATCAATGTTTCGGTTAAGTGTTTGCGAGATGATTTCAATGGATTTGAGCTGAAAACTCCTAAATTTTTGCCCTGTTAGAGTTACTACATATCCCGAACCATAAAAAACAACAACGGGAGCCAGGTTCTGAGCTAAATTAAACATGTGATAACAATATTCATATGTGAATGAGCAGTGAAGAAAAAATTTTCGATTTTCTTAAATTTCTCGAGAACCACTCAACCGAATTGAACGAAACAAACGAGAGAACAAGCAGAGCCGCCTGGGGCACGTATACAGTAGTAGTGTGCACCCGTGTCACCAGGTACTTCCACACAGAAACGAGGGTTGTGTTATAGACTTTGCGTCTCACCTGGTGCACTGTTCGTTCGATGTATTTGCGTTGTTCCCACTAAAACAATATAATAAATTACCTTTAGAATGTAATACAGGCTGAATTCACTGGTTTTGCTTACAATTTGAATGTAATTTTTTAATAAAACTTTAAATTTACTATGTACGTTGTACGTTACAGATCGACTGGCTGCAGTGACAATAAACAGCTGACTGCCAGCCCGGAAACTGTCGAGAAGTTACAAACGTCAAGATCAATGAAAAATAAAAAATCAGAACGCGAATTTTTTATATATATGTGGGTAAGTTCCAAGTTCAATCTACGAAAATTATCAATGTTTCGGTTAAGTGTTTGCGAGATGATTTCAATGGATTTGAGCTGAAAACTCCTAAATTTTTGCCCTGTTAGAGTTACTACATATCCCGAACCATAAAAAACAACAACGGGAGCCAGGTTCTGAGCTAAATTAAACATGTGATAACAATATTCATATGTGAATGAGCAGTGAAGAAAAAATTTTCGATTTTCTTAAATTTCTCGAGAACCACTCAACCGAATTGAACGAAACAAACGAGAGAACAAGCAGAGCCGCCTGGGGCACGTATACAGTAGTAGTGTGCACCCGTGTCACCAGGTACTTCCACACAGAAACGAGGGTTGTGTTATAGACTTTGCGTCTCACCTGGTGCACTGTTCGTTCGATGTATTTGCGTTGTTCCCACTAAAACAATATAATAAATTACCTTTAGAATGTAATACAGGCTGAATTCACTGGTTTTGCTTACAATTTGAATGTAATTTTTTAATAAAACTTTAAATTTACTATGTACGTTGTACGTTACAGATCGACTGGCTGCAGTGACAATAAACAGCTGACTGCCAGCCCGGAAACTGTCGAGAAGTTACAAACGTCAAGATCAATGAAAAATAAAAAATCAGAACGCGAATTTTTTATATATATGTGGGTAAGTTCCAAGTTCAATCTACGAAAATTATCAATGTTTCGGTTAAGTGTTTGCGAGATGATTTCAATGGATTTGAGCTGAAAACTCCTAAATTTTTGCCCTGTTAGAGTTACTACATATCCCGAACCATAAAAAACAACAACGGGAGCCAGGTTCTGAGCTAAATTAAACATGTGATAACAATATTCATATGTGAATGAGCAGTGAAGAAAAAATTTTCGATTTTCTTAAATTTCTCGAGAACCACTCAACCGAATTGAACGAAACAAACGAGAGAACAAGCAGAGCCGCCTGGGGCACGTATACAGTAGTAGTGTGCACCCGTGTCACCAGGTACTTCCACACAGAAACGAGGGTTGTGTTATAGACTTTGCGTCTCACCTGGTGCACTGTTCGTTCGATGTATTTGCGTTGTTCCCACTAAAACAATATAATAAATTACCTTTAGAATGTAATACAGGCTGAATTCACTGGTTTTGCTTACAATTTGAATGTAATTTTTTAATAAAACTTTAAATTTACTATGTACGTTGTACGTTACAGATCGACTGGCTGCAGTGACAATAAACAGCTGACTGCCAGCCCGGAAACTGTCGAGAAGTTACAAACGTCAAGATCAATGAAAAATAAAAAATCAGAACGCGAATTTTTTATATATATGTGGGTAAGTTCCAAGTTCAATCTACGAAAATTATCAATGTTTCGGTTAAGTGTTTGCGAGATGATTTCAATGGATTTGAGCTGAAAACTCCTAAATTTTTGCCCTGTTAGAGTTACTACATATCCCGAACCATAAAAAACAACAACGGGAGCCAGGTTCTGAGCTAAATTAAACATGTGATAACAATATTCATATGTGAATGAGCAGTGAAGAAAAAATTTTCGATTTTCTTAAATTTCTCGAGAACCACTCAACCGAATTGAACGAAACAAACGAGAGAACAAGCAGAGCCGCCTGGGGCACGTATACAGTAGTAGTGTGCACCCGTGTCACCAGGTACTTCCACACAGAAACGAGGGTTGTGTTATAGACTTTGCGTCTCACCTGGTGCACTGTTCGTTCGATGTATTTGCGTTGTTCCCACTAAAACAATATAATAAATTACCTTTAGAATGTAATACAGGCTGAATTCACTGGTTTTGCTTACAATTTGAATGTAATTTTTTAATAAAACTTTAAATTTACTATGTACGTTGTACGTTACAGATCGACTGGCTGCAGTGACAATAAACAGCTGACTGCCAGCCCGGAAACTGTCGAGAAGTTACAAACGTCAAGATCAATGAAAAATAAAAAATCAGAACGCGAATTTTTTATATATATGTGGGTAAGTTCCAAGTTCAATCTACGAAAATTATCAATGTTTCGGTTAAGTGTTTGCGAGATGATTTCAATGGATTTGAGCTGAAAACTCCTAAATTTTTGCCCTGTTAGAGTTACTACATATCCCGAACCATAAAAAACAACAACGGGAGCCAGGTTCTGAGCTAAATTAAACATGTGATAACAATATTCATATGTGAATGAGCAGTGAAGAAAAAATTTTCGATTTTCTTAAATTTCTCGAGAACCACTCAACCGAATTGAACGAAACAAACGAGAGAACAAGCAGAGCCGCCTGGGGCACGTATACAGTAGTAGTGTGCACCCGTGTCACCAGGTACTTCCACACAGAAACGAGGGTTGTGTTATAGACTTTGCGTCTCACCTGGTGCACTGTTCGTTCGATGTATTTGCGTTGTTCCCACTAAAACAATATAATAAATTACCTTTAGAATGTAATACAGGCTGAATTCACTGGTTTTGCTTACAATTTGAATGTAATTTTTTAATAAAACTTTAAATTTACTATGTACGTTGTACGTTACAGATCGACTGGCTGCAGTGACAATAAACAGCTGACTGCCAGCCCGGAAACTGTCGAGAAGTTACAAACGTCAAGATCAATGAAAAATAAAAAATCAGAACGCGAATTTTTTATATATATGTGGGTAAGTTCCAAGTTCAATCTACGAAAATTATCAATGTTTCGGTTAAGTGTTTGCGAGATGATTTCAATGGATTTGAGCTGAAAACTCCTAAATTTTTGCCCTGTTAGAGTTACTACATATCCCGAACCATAAAAAACAACAACGGGAGCCAGGTTCTGAGCTAAATTAAACATGTGATAACAATATTCATATGTGAATGAGCAGTGAAGAAAAAATTTTCGATTTTCTTAAATTTCTCGAGAACCACTCAACCGAATTGAACGAAACAAACGAGAGAACAAGCAGAGCCGCCTGGGGCACGTATACAGTAGTAGTGTGCACCCGTGTCACCAGGTACTTCCACACAGAAACGAGGGTTGTGTTATAGACTTTGCGTCTCACCTGGTGCACTGTTCGTTCGATGTATTTGCGTTGTTCCCACTAAAACAATATAATAAATTACCTTTAGAATGTAATACAGGCTGAATTCACTGGTTTTGCTTACAATTTGAATGTAATTTTTTAATAAAACTTTAAATTTACTATGTACGTTGTACGTTACAGATCGACTGGCTGCAGTGACAATAAACAGCTGACTGCCAGCCCGGAAACTGTCGAGAAGTTACAAACGTCAAGATCAATGAAAAATAAAAAATCAGAACGCGAATTTTTTATATATATGTGGGTAAGTTCCAAGTTCAATCTACGAAAATTATCAATGTTTCGGTTAAGTGTTTGCGAGATGATTTCAATGGATTTGAGCTGAAAACTCCTAAATTTTTGCCCTGTTAGAGTTACTACATATCCCGAACCATAAAAAACAACAACGGGAGCCAGGTTCTGAGCTAAATTAAACATGTGATAACAATATTCATATGTGAATGAGCAGTGAAGAAAAAATTTTCGATTTTCTTAAATTTCTCGAGAACCACTCAACCGAATTGAACGAAACAAACGAGAGAACAAGCAGAGCCGCCTGGGGCACGTATACAGTAGTAGTGTGCACCCGTGTCACCAGGTACTTCCACACAGAAACGAGGGTTGTGTTATAGACTTTGCGTCTCACCTGGTGCACTGTTCGTTCGATGTATTTGCGTTGTTCCCACTAAAACAATATAATAAATTACCTTTAGAATGTAATACAGGCTGAATTCACTGGTTTTGCTTACAATTTGAATGTAATTTTTTAATAAAACTTTAAATTTACTATGTACGTTGTACGTTACAGATCGACTGGCTGCAGTGACAATAAACAGCTGACTGCCAGCCCGGAAACTGTCGAGAAGTTACAAACGTCAAGATCAATGAAAAATAAAAAATCAGAACGCGAATTTTTTATATATATGTGGGTAAGTTCCAAGTTCAATCTACGAAAATTATCAATGTTTCGGTTAAGTGTTTGCGAGATGATTTCAATGGATTTGAGCTGAAAACTCCTAAATTTTTGCCCTGTTAGAGTTACTACATATCCCGAACCATAAAAAACAACAACGGGAGCCAGGTTCTGAGCTAAATTAAACATGTGATAACAATATTCATATGTGAATGAGCAGTGAAGAAAAAATTTTCGATTTTCTTAAATTTCTCGAGAACCACTCAACCGAATTGAACGAAACAAACGAGAGAACAAGCAGAGCCGCCTGGGGCACGTATACAGTAGTAGTGTGCACCCGTGTCACCAGGTACTTCCACACAGAAACGAGGGTTGTGTTATAGACTTTGCGTCTCACCTGGTGCACTGTTCGTTCGATGTATTTGCGTTGTTCCCACTAAAACAATATAATAAATTACCTTTAGAATGTAATACAGGCTGAATTCACTGGTTTTGCTTACAATTTGAATGTAATTTTTTAATAAAACTTTAAATTTACTATGTACGTTGTACGTTACAGATCGACTGGCTGCAGTGACAATAAACAGCTGACTGCCAGCCCGGAAACTGTCGAGAAGTTACAAACGTCAAGATCAATGAAAAATAAAAAATCAGAACGCGAATTTTTTATATATATGTGGGTAAGTTCCAAGTTCAATCTACGAAAATTATCAATGTTTCGGTTAAGTGTTTGCGAGATGATTTCAATGGATTTGAGCTGAAAACTCCTAAATTTTTGCCCTGTTAGAGTTACTACATATCCCGAACCATAAAAAACAACAACGGGAGCCAGGTTCTGAGCTAAATTAAACATGTGATAACAATATTCATATGTGAATGAGCAGTGAAGAAAAAATTTTCGATTTTCTTAAATTTCTCGAGAACCACTCAACCGAATTGAACGAAACAAACGAGAGAACAAGCAGAGCCGCCTGGGGCACGTATACAGTAGTAGTGTGCACCCGTGTCACCAGGTACTTCCACACAGAAACGAGGGTTGTGTTATAGACTTTGCGTCTCACCTGGTGCACTGTTCGTTCGATGTATTTGCGTTGTTCCCACTAAAACAATATAATAAATTACCTTTAGAATGTAATACAGGCTGAATTCACTGGTTTTGCTTACAATTTGAATGTAATTTTTTAATAAAACTTTAAATTTACTATGTACGTTGTACGTTACAGATCGACTGGCTGCAGTGACAATAAACAGCTGACTGCCAGCCCGGAAACTGTCGAGAAGTTACAAACGTCAAGATCAATGAAAAATAAAAAATCAGAACGCGAATTTTTTATATATATGTGGGTAAGTTCCAAGTTCAATCTACGAAAATTATCAATGTTTCGGTTAAGTGTTTGCGAGATGATTTCAATGGATTTGAGCTGAAAACTCCTAAATTTTTGCCCTGTTAGAGTTACTACATATCCCGAACCATAAAAAACAACAACGGGAGCCAGGTTCTGAGCTAAATTAAACATGTGATAACAATATTCATATGTGAATGAGCAGTGAAGAAAAAATTTTCGATTTTCTTAAATTTCTCGAGAACCACTCAACCGAATTGAACGAAACAAACGAGAGAACAAGCAGAGCCGCCTGGGGCACGTATACAGTAGTAGTGTGCACCCGTGTCACCAGGTACTTCCACACAGAAACGAGGGTTGTGTTATAGACTTTGCGTCTCACCTGGTGCACTGTTCGTTCGATGTATTTGCGTTGTTCCCACTAAAACAATATAATAAATTACCTTTAGAATGTAATACAGGCTGAATTCACTGGTTTTGCTTACAATTTGAATGTAATTTTTTAATAAAACTTTAAATTTACTATGTACGTTGTACGTTACAGATCGACTGGCTGCAGTGACAATAAACAGCTGACTGCCAGCCCGGAAACTGTCGAGAAGTTACAAACGTCAAGATCAATGAAAAATAAAAAATCAGAACGCGAATTTTTTATATATATGTGGGTAAGTTCCAAGTTCAATCTACGAAAATTATCAATGTTTCGGTTAAGTGTTTGCGAGATGATTTCAATGGATTTGAGCTGAAAACTCCTAAATTTTTGCCCTGTTAGAGTTACTACATATCCCGAACCATAAAAAACAACAACGGGAGCCAGGTTCTGAGCTAAATTAAACATGTGATAACAATATTCATATGTGAATGAGCAGTGAAGAAAAAATTTTCGATTTTCTTAAATTTCTCGAGAACCACTCAACCGAATTGAACGAAACAAACGAGAGAACAAGCAGAGCCGCCTGGGGCACGTATACAGTAGTAGTGTGCACCCGTGTCACCAGGTACTTCCACACAGAAACGAGGGTTGTGTTATAGACTTTGCGTCTCACCTGGTGCACTGTTCGTTCGATGTATTTGCGTTGTTCCCACTAAAACAATATAATAAATTACCTTTAGAATGTAATACAGGCTGAATTCACTGGTTTTGCTTACAATTTGAATGTAATTTTTTAATAAAACTTTAAATTTACTATGTACGTTGTACGTTACAGATCGACTGGCTGCAGTGACAATAAACAGCTGACTGCCAGCCCGGAAACTGTCGAGAAGTTACAAACGTCAAGATCAATGAAAAATAAAAAATCAGAACGCGAATTTTTTATATATATGTGGGTAAGTTCCAAGTTCAATCTACGAAAATTATCAATGTTTCGGTTAAGTGTTTGCGAGATGATTTCAATGGATTTGAGCTGAAAACTCCTAAATTTTTGCCCTGTTAGAGTTACTACATATCCCGAACCATAAAAAACAACAACGGGAGCCAGGTTCTGAGCTAAATTAAACATGTGATAACAATATTCATATGTGAATGAGCAGTGAAGAAAAAATTTTCGATTTTCTTAAATTTCTCGAGAACCACTCAACCGAATTGAACGAAACAAACGAGAGAACAAGCAGAGCCGCCTGGGGCACGTATACAGTAGTAGTGTGCACCCGTGTCACCAGGTACTTCCACACAGAAACGAGGGTTGTGTTATAGACTTTGCGTCTCACCTGGTGCACTGTTCGTTCGATGTATTTGCGTTGTTCCCACTAAAACAATATAATAAATTACCTTTAGAATGTAATACAGGCTGAATTCACTGGTTTTGCTTACAATTTGAATGTAATTTTTTAATAAAACTTTAAATTTACTATGTACGTTGTACGTTACAGATCGACTGGCTGCAGTGACAATAAACAGCTGACTGCCAGCCCGGAAACTGTCGAGAAGTTACAAACGTCAAGATCAATGAAAAATAAAAAATCAGAACGCGAATTTTTTATATATATGTGGGTAAGTTCCAAGTTCAATCTACGAAAATTATCAATGTTTCGGTTAAGTGTTTGCGAGATGATTTCAATGGATTTGAGCTGAAAACTCCTAAATTTTTGCCCTGTTAGAGTTACTACATATCCCGAACCATAAAAAACAACAACGGGAGCCAGGTTCTGAGCTAAATTAAACATGTGATAACAATATTCATATGTGAATGAGCAGTGAAGAAAAAATTTTCGATTTTCTTAAATTTCTCGAGAACCACTCAACCGAATTGAACGAAACAAACGAGAGAACAAGCAGAGCCGCCTGGGGCACGTATACAGTAGTAGTGTGCACCCGTGTCACCAGGTACTTCCACACAGAAACGAGGGTTGTGTTATAGACTTTGCGTCTCACCTGGTGCACTGTTCGTTCGATGTATTTGCGTTGTTCCCACTAAAACAATATAATAAATTACCTTTAGAATGTAATACAGGCTGAATTCACTGGTTTTGCTTACAATTTGAATGTAATTTTTTAATAAAACTTTAAATTTACTATGTACGTTGTACGTTACAGATCGACTGGCTGCAGTGACAATAAACAGCTGACTGCCAGCCCGGAAACTGTCGAGAAGTTACAAACGTCAAGATCAATGAAAAATAAAAAATCAGAACGCGAATTTTTTATATATATGTGGGTAAGTTCCAAGTTCAATCTACGAAAATTATCAATGTTTCGGTTAAGTGTTTGCGAGATGATTTCAATGGATTTGAGCTGAAAACTCCTAAATTTTTGCCCTGTTAGAGTTACTACATATCCCGAACCATAAAAAACAACAACGGGAGCCAGGTTCTGAGCTAAATTAAACATGTGATAACAATATTCATATGTGAATGAGCAGTGAAGAAAAAATTTTCGATTTTCTTAAATTTCTCGAGAACCACTCAACCGAATTGAACGAAACAAACGAGAGAACAAGCAGAGCCGCCTGGGGCACGTATACAGTAGTAGTGTGCACCCGTGTCACCAGGTACTTCCACACAGAAACGAGGGTTGTGTTATAGACTTTGCGTCTCACCTGGTGCACTGTTCGTTCGATGTATTTGCGTTGTTCCCACTAAAACAATATAATAAATTACCTTTAGAATGTAATACAGGCTGAATTCACTGGTTTTGCTTACAATTTGAATGTAATTTTTTAATAAAACTTTAAATTTACTATGTACGTTGTACGTTACAGATCGACTGGCTGCAGTGACAATAAACAGCTGACTGCCAGCCCGGAAACTGTCGAGAAGTTACAAACGTCAAGATCAATGAAAAATAAAAAATCAGAACGCGAATTTTTTATATATATGTGGGTAAGTTCCAAGTTCAATCTACGAAAATTATCAATGTTTCGGTTAAGTGTTTGCGAGATGATTTCAATGGATTTGAGCTGAAAACTCCTAAATTTTTGCCCTGTTAGAGTTACTACATATCCCGAACCATAAAAAACAACAACGGGAGCCAGGTTCTGAGCTAAATTAAACATGTGATAACAATATTCATATGTGAATGAGCAGTGAAGAAAAAATTTTCGATTTTCTTAAATTTCTCGAGAACCACTCAACCGAATTGAACGAAACAAACGAGAGAACAAGCAGAGCCGCCTGGGGCACGTATACAGTAGTAGTGTGCACCCGTGTCACCAGGTACTTCCACACAGAAACGAGGGTTGTGTTATAGACTTTGCGTCTCACCTGGTGCACTGTTCGTTCGATGTATTTGCGTTGTTCCCACTAAAACAATATAATAAATTACCTTTAGAATGTAATACAGGCTGAATTCACTGGTTTTGCTTACAATTTGAATGTAATTTTTTAATAAAACTTTAAATTTACTATGTACGTTGTACGTTACAGATCGACTGGCTGCAGTGACAATAAACAGCTGACTGCCAGCCCGGAAACTGTCGAGAAGTTACAAACGTCAAGATCAATGAAAAATAAAAAATCAGAACGCGAATTTTTTATATATATGTGGGTAAGTTCCAAGTTCAATCTACGAAAATTATCAATGTTTCGGTTAAGTGTTTGCGAGATGATTTCAATGGATTTGAGCTGAAAACTCCTAAATTTTTGCCCTGTTAGAGTTACTACATATCCCGAACCATAAAAAACAACAACGGGAGCCAGGTTCTGAGCTAAATTAAACATGTGATAACAATATTCATATGTGAATGAGCAGTGAAGAAAAAATTTTCGATTTTCTTAAATTTCTCGAGAACCACTCAACCGAATTGAACGAAACAAACGAGAGAACAAGCAGAGCCGCCTGGGGCACGTATACAGTAGTAGTGTGCACCCGTGTCACCAGGTACTTCCACACAGAAACGAGGGTTGTGTTATAGACTTTGCGTCTCACCTGGTGCACTGTTCGTTCGATGTATTTGCGTTGTTCCCACTAAAACAATATAATAAATTACCTTTAGAATGTAATACAGGCTGAATTCACTGGTTTTGCTTACAATTTGAATGTAATTTTTTAATAAAACTTTAAATTTACTATGTACGTTGTACGTTACAGATCGACTGGCTGCAGTGACAATAAACAGCTGACTGCCAGCCCGGAAACTGTCGAGAAGTTACAAACGTCAAGATCAATGAAAAATAAAAAATCAGAACGCGAATTTTTTATATATATGTGGGTAAGTTCCAAGTTCAATCTACGAAAATTATCAATGTTTCGGTTAAGTGTTTGCGAGATGATTTCAATGGATTTGAGCTGAAAACTCCTAAATTTTTGCCCTGTTAGAGTTACTACATATCCCGAACCATAAAAAACAACAACGGGAGCCAGGTTCTGAGCTAAATTAAACATGTGATAACAATATTCATATGTGAATGAGCAGTGAAGAAAAAATTTTCGATTTTCTTAAATTTCTCGAGAACCACTCAACCGAATTGAACGAAACAAACGAGAGAACAAGCAGAGCCGCCTGGGGCACGTATACAGTAGTAGTGTGCACCCGTGTCACCAGGTACTTCCACACAGAAACGAGGGTTGTGTTATAGACTTTGCGTCTCACCTGGTGCACTGTTCGTTCGATGTATTTGCGTTGTTCCCACTAAAACAATATAATAAATTACCTTTAGAATGTAATACAGGCTGAATTCACTGGTTTTGCTTACAATTTGAATGTAATTTTTTAATAAAACTTTAAATTTACTATGTACGTTGTACGTTACAGATCGACTGGCTGCAGTGACAATAAACAGCTGACTGCCAGCCCGGAAACTGTCGAGAAGTTACAAACGTCAAGATCAATGAAAAATAAAAAATCAGAACGCGAATTTTTTATATATATGTGGGTAAGTTCCAAGTTCAATCTACGAAAATTATCAATGTTTCGGTTAAGTGTTTGCGAGATGATTTCAATGGATTTGAGCTGAAAACTCCTAAATTTTTGCCCTGTTAGAGTTACTACATATCCCGAACCATAAAAAACAACAACGGGAGCCAGGTTCTGAGCTAAATTAAACATGTGATAACAATATTCATATGTGAATGAGCAGTGAAGAAAAAATTTTCGATTTTCTTAAATTTCTCGAGAACCACTCAACCGAATTGAACGAAACAAACGAGAGAACAAGCAGAGCCGCCTGGGGCACGTATACAGTAGTAGTGTGCACCCGTGTCACCAGGTACTTCCACACAGAAACGAGGGTTGTGTTATAGACTTTGCGTCTCACCTGGTGCACTGTTCGTTCGATGTATTTGCGTTGTTCCCACTAAAACAATATAATAAATTACCTTTAGAATGTAATACAGGCTGAATTCACTGGTTTTGCTTACAATTTGAATGTAATTTTTTAATAAAACTTTAAATTTACTATGTACGTTGTACGTTACAGATCGACTGGCTGCAGTGACAATAAACAGCTGACTGCCAGCCCGGAAACTGTCGAGAAGTTACAAACGTCAAGATCAATGAAAAATAAAAAATCAGAACGCGAATTTTTTATATATATGTGGGTAAGTTCCAAGTTCAATCTACGAAAATTATCAATGTTTCGGTTAAGTGTTTGCGAGATGATTTCAATGGATTTGAGCTGAAAACTCCTAAATTTTTGCCCTGTTAGAGTTACTACATATCCCGAACCATAAAAAACAACAACGGGAGCCAGGTTCTGAGCTAAATTAAACATGTGATAACAATATTCATATGTGAATGAGCAGTGAAGAAAAAATTTTCGATTTTCTTAAATTTCTCGAGAACCACTCAACCGAATTGAACGAAACAAACGAGAGAACAAGCAGAGCCGCCTGGGGCACGTATACAGTAGTAGTGTGCACCCGTGTCACCAGGTACTTCCACACAGAAACGAGGGTTGTGTCTATAGACTTTGCGTCTCACCTGGTGCACTGTTCGTTCGATGTATTTGCGTTGTTCCCACTAAAACAATATAATAAATTACCTTTAGAATGTAATACAGGCTGAATTCACTGGTTTTGCTTACAATTTGAATGTAATTTTTTAATAAAACTTTAAATTTACTATGTACGTTGTACGTTACAGATCGACTGGCTGCAGTGACAATAAACAGCTGACTGCCAGCCCGGAAACTGTCGAGAAGTTACAAACGTCAAGATCAATGAAAAATAAAAAATCAGAACGCGAATTTTTTATATATATGTGGGTAAGTTCCAAGTTCAATCTACGAAAATTATCAATGTTTCGGTTAAGTGTTTGCGAGATGATTTCAATGGATTTGAGCTGAAAACTCCTAAATTTTTGCCCTGTTAGAGTTACTACATATCCCGAACCATAAAAAACAACAACGGGAGCCAGGTTCTGAGCTAAATTAAACATGTGATAACAATATTCATATGTGAATGAGCAGTGAAGAAAAAATTTTCGATTTTCTTAAATTTCTCGAGAACCACTCAACCGAATTGAACGAAACAAACGAGAGAACAAGCAGAGCCGCCTGGGGCACGTATACAGTAGTAGTGTGCACCCGTGTCACCAGGTACTTCCACACAGAAACGAGGGTTGTGTTATAGACTTTGCGTCTCACCTGGTGCACTGTTCGTTCGATGTATTTGCGTTGTTCCCACTAAAACAATATAATAAATTACCTTTAGAATGTAATACAGGCTGAATTCACTGGTTTTGCTTACAATTTGAATGTAATTTTTTAATAAAACTTTAAATTTACTATGTACGTTGTACGTTACAGATCGACTGGCTGCAGTGACAATAAACAGCTGACTGCCAGCCCGGAAACTGTCGAGAAGTTACAAACGTCAAGATCAATGAAAAATAAAAAATCAGAACGCGAATTTTTTATATATATGTGGGTAAGTTCCAAGTTCAATCTACGAAAATTATCAATGTTTCGGTTAAGTGTTTGCGAGATGATTTCAATGGATTTGAGCTGAAAACTCCTAAATTTTTGCCCTGTTAGAGTTACTACATATCCCGAACCATAAAAAACAACAACGGGAGCCAGGTTCTGAGCTAAATTAAACATGTGATAACAATATTCATATGTGAATGAGCAGTGAAGAAAAAATTTTCGATTTTCTTAAATTTCTCGAGAACCACTCAACCGAATTGAACGAAACAAACGAGAGAACAAGCAGAGCCGCCTGGGGCACGTATACAGTAGTAGTGTGCACCCGTGTCACCAGGTACTTCCACACAGAAACGAGGGTTGTGTTATAGACTTTGCGTCTCACCTGGTGCACTGTTCGTTCGATGTATTTGCGTTGTTCCCACTAAAACAATATAATAAATTACCTTTAGAATGTAATACAGGCTGAATTCACTGGTTTTGCTTACAATTTGAATGTAATTTTTTAATAAAACTTTAAATTTACTATGTACGTTGTACGTTACAGATCGACTGGCTGCAGTGACAATAAACAGCTGACTGCCAGCCCGGAAACTGTCGAGAAGTTACAAACGTCAAGATCAATGAAAAATAAAAAATCAGAACGCGAATTTTTTATATATATGTGGGTAAGTTCCAAGTTCAATCTACGAAAATTATCAATGTTTCGGTTAAGTGTTTGCGAGATGATTTCAATGGATTTGAGCTGAAAACTCCTAAATTTTTGCCCTGTTAGAGTTACTACATATCCCGAACCATAAAAAACAACAACGGGAGCCAGGTTCTGAGCTAAATTAAACATGTGATAACAATATTCATATGTGAATGAGCAGTGAAGAAAAAATTTTCGATTTTCTTAAATTTCTCGAGAACCACTCAACCGAATTGAACGAAACAAACGAGAGAACAAGCAGAGCCGCCTGGGGCACGTATACAGTAGTAGTGTGCACCCGTGTCACCAGGTACTTCCACACAGAAACGAGGGTTGTGTTATAGACTTTGCGTCTCACCTGGTGCACTGTTCGTTCGATGTATTTGCGTTGTTCCCACTAAAACAATATAATAAATTACCTTTAGAATGTAATACAGGCTGAATTCACTGGTTTTGCTTACAATTTGAATGTAATTTTTTAATAAAACTTTAAATTTACTATGTACGTTGTACGTTACAGATCGACTGGCTGCAGTGACAATAAACAGCTGACTGCCAGCCCGGAAACTGTCGAGAAGTTACAAACGTCAAGATCAATGAAAAATAAAAAATCAGAACGCGAATTTTTTATATATATGTGGGTAAGTTCCAAGTTCAATCTACGAAAATTATCAATGTTTCGGTTAAGTGTTTGCGAGATGATTTCAATGGATTTGAGCTGAAAACTCCTAAATTTTTGCCCTGTTAGAGTTACTACATATCCCGAACCATAAAAAACAACAACGGGAGCCAGGTTCTGAGCTAAATTAAACATGTGATAACAATATTCATATGTGAATGAGCAGTGAAGAAAAAATTTTCGATTTTCTTAAATTTCTCGAGAACCACTCAACCGAATTGAACGAAACAAACGAGAGAACAAGCAGAGCCGCCTGGGGCACGTATACAGTAGTAGTGTGCACCCGTGTCACCAGGTACTTCCACACAGAAACGAGGGTTGTGTTATAGACTTTGCGTCTCACCTGGTGCACTGTTCGTTCGATGTATTTGCGTTGTTCCCACTAAAACAATATAATAAATTACCTTTAGAATGTAATACAGGCTGAATTCACTGGTTTTGCTTACAATTTGAATGTAATTTTTTAATAAAACTTTAAATTTACTATGTACGTTGTACGTTACAGATCGACTGGCTGCAGTGACAATAAACAGCTGACTGCCAGCCCGGAAACTGTCGAGAAGTTACAAACGTCAAGATCAATGAAAAATAAAAAATCAGAACGCGAATTTTTTATATATATGTGGGTAAGTTCCAAGTTCAATCTACGAAAATTATCAATGTTTCGGTTAAGTGTTTGCGAGATGATTTCAATGGATTTGAGCTGAAAACTCCTAAATTTTTGCCCTGTTAGAGTTACTACATATCCCGAACCATAAAAAACAACAACGGGAGCCAGGTTCTGAGCTAAATTAAACATGTGATAACAATATTCATATGTGAATGAGCAGTGAAGAAAAAATTTTCGATTTTCTTAAATTTCTCGAGAACCACTCAACCGAATTGAACGAAACAAACGAGAGAACAAGCAGAGCCGCCTGGGGCACGTATACAGTAGTAGTGTGCACCCGTGTCACCAGGTACTTCCACACAGAAACGAGGGTTGTGTTATAGACTTTGCGTCTCACCTGGTGCACTGTTCGTTCGATGTATTTGCGTTGTTCCCACTAAAACAATATAATAAATTACCTTTAGAATGTAATACAGGCTGAATTCACTGGTTTTGCTTACAATTTGAATGTAATTTTTTAATAAAACTTTAAATTTACTATGTACGTTGTACGTTACAGATCGACTGGCTGCAGTGACAATAAACAGCTGACTGCCAGCCCGGAAACTGTCGAGAAGTTACAAACGTCAAGATCAATGAAAAATAAAAAATCAGAACGCGAATTTTTTATATATATGTGGGTAAGTTCCAAGTTCAATCTACGAAAATTATCAATGTTTCGGTTAAGTGTTTGCGAGATGATTTCAATGGATTTGAGCTGAAAACTCCTAAATTTTTGCCCTGTTAGAGTTACTACATATCCCGAACCATAAAAAACAACAACGGGAGCCAGGTTCTGAGCTAAATTAAACATGTGATAACAATATTCATATGTGAATGAGCAGTGAAGAAAAAATTTTCGATTTTCTTAAATTTCTCGAGAACCACTCAACCGAATTGAACGAAACAAACGAGAGAACAAGCAGAGGCCGCCTGGGGCACGTATACAGTAGTAGTGTGCACCCGTGTCACCAGGTACTTCCACACAGAAACGAGGGTTGTGTTATAGACTTTGCGTCTCACCTGGTGCACTGTTCGTTCGATGTATTTGCGTTGTTCCCACTAAAACAATATAATAAATTACCTTTAGAATGTAATACAGGCTGAATTCACTGGTTTTGCTTACAATTTGAATGTAATTTTTTAATAAAACTTTAAATTTACTATGTACGTTGTACGTTACAGATCGACTGGCTGCAGTGACAATAAACAGCTGACTGCCAGCCCGGAAACTGTCGAGAAGTTACAAACGTCAAGATCAATGAAAAATAAAAAATCAGAACGCGAATTTTTATATATATGTGGGTAAGTTCCAAGTTCAATCTACGAAAATTATCAATGTTTCGGTTAAGTGTTTGCGAGATGATTTCAATGGATTTGAGCTGAAAACTCCTAAATTTTTGCCCTGTTAGAGTTACTACATATCCCGAACCATAAAAAACAACAACGGGAGCCAGGTTCTGAGCTAAATTAAACATGTGATAACAATATTCATATGTGAATGAGCAGTGAAGAAAAAATTTTCGATTTTCTTAAATTTCTCGAGAACCACTCAACCGAATTGAACGAAACAAACGAGAGAACAAGCAGAGCCGCCTGGGGCACGTATACAGTAGTAGTGTGCACCCGTGTCACCAGGTACTTCCACACAGAAACGAGGGTTGTGTTATAGACTTTGCGTCTCACCTGGTGCACTGTTCGTTCGATGTATTTGCGTTGTTCCCACTAAAACAATATAATAAATTACCTTTAGAATGTAATACAGGCTGAATTCACTGGTTTTGCTTACAATTTGAATGTAATTTTTTAATAAAACTTTAAATTTACTATGTACGTTGTACGTTACAGATCGACTGGCTGCAGTGACAATAAACAGCTGACCTGCCAGCCCGGAAACTGTCGAGAAGTTACAAACGTCAAGATCAATGAAAAATAAAAAATCAGAACGCGAATTTTTTATATATATGTGGGTAAGTTCCAAGTTCAATCTACGAAAATTATCAATGTTTCGGTTAAGTGTTTGCGAGATGATTTCAATGGATTTGAGCTGAAAACTCCTAAATTTTTGCCCTGTTAGAGTTACTACATATCCCGAACCATAAAAAACAACAACGGGAGCCAGGTTCTGAGCTAAATTAAACATGTGATAACAATATTCATATGTGAATGAGCAGTGAAGAAAAAATTTTCGATTTTCTTAAATTTCTCGAGAACCACTCAACCGAATTGAACGAAACAAACGAGAGAACAAGCAGAGCCGCCTGGGGCACGTATACAGTAGTAGTGTGCACCCGTGTCACCAGGTACTTCCACACAGAAACGAGGGTTGTGTTATAGACTTTGCGTCTCACCTGGTGCACTGTTCGTTCGATGTATTTGCGTTGTTCCCACTAAAACAATATAATAAATTACCTTTAGAATGTAATACAGGCTGAATTCACTGGTTTTGCTTACAATTTGAATGTAATTTTTTAATAAAACTTTAAATTTACTATGTACGTTGTACGTTACAGATCGACTGGCTGCAGTGACAATAAACAGCTGACTGCCAGCCCGGAAACTGTCGAGAAGTTACAAACGTCAAGATCAATGAAAAATAAAAAATCAGAACGCGAATTTTTTATATATATGTGGGTAAGTTCCAAGTTCAATCTACGAAAATTATCAATGTTTCGGTTAAGTGTTTGCGAGATGATTTCAATGGATTTGAGCTGAAAACTCCTAAATTTTTGCCCTGTTAGAGTTACTACATATCCCGAACCATAAAAAACAACAACGGGAGCCAGGTTCTGAGCTAAATTAAACATGTGATAACAATATTCATATGTGAATGAGCAGTGAAGAAAAAATTTTCGATTTTCTTAAATTTCTCGAGAACCACTCAACCGAATTGAACGAAACAAACGAGAGAACAAGCAGAGCCGCCTGGGGCACGTATACAGTAGTAGTGTGCACCCCGTGTCACCAGGTACTTCCACACAGAAACGAGGGTTGTGTTATAGACTTTGCGTCTCACCTGGTGCACTGTTCGTTCGATGTATTTGCGTTGTTCCCACTAAAACAATATAATAAATTACCTTTAGAATGTAATACAGGCTGAATTCACTGGTTTTGCTTACAATTTGAATGTAATTTTTAATAAAACTTTAAATTTACTATGTACGTTGTACGTTACAGATCGACTGGCTGCAGTGACAATAACAGCTGACTGCCAGCCCGGAAACTGTCGAGAAGTTACAAACGTCAAGATCAATGAAAAATAAAAAATCAGAACGCGAATTTTTTATATATATGTGGGTAAGTTCCAAGTTCAATCTACGAAAATTATCAATGTTTCGGTTAAGTGTTTGCGAGATGATTTCAATGGATTTGAGCTGAAAACTCCTAAATTTTTGCCCTGTTAGAGTTACTACATATCCCGAACCATAAAAAACAACAACGGGAGCCAGGTTCTGAGCTAAATTAAACATGTGATAACAATATTCATATGTGAATGAGCAGTGAAGAAAAAATTTTCGATTTTCTTAAATTTCTCGAGAACCACTCAACCGAATTGAACGAAACAAACGAGAGAACAAGCAGAGCCGCCTGGGGCACGTATACAGTAGTAGTGTGCACCCCGTGTCACCAGGTACTTCCACACAGAAACGAGGGTTGTGTTATAGACTTTGCGTCTCACCTGGTGCACTGTTCGTTCGATGTATTTGCGTTGTTCCCACTAAAACAATATAATAAATTACCTTTAGAATGTAATACAGGCTGAATTCACTGGTTTTGCTTACAATTTGAATGTAATTTTTTAATAAAACTTTAAATTTACTATGTACGTTGTACGTTACAGATCGACTGGCTGCAGTGACAATAAACAGCTGACTGCCAGCCCGGAAACTGTCGAGAAGTTACAAACGTCAAGATCAATGAAAAATAAAAAATCAGAACGCGAATTTTTTATATATATGTGGGTAAGTTCCAAGTTCAATCTACGAAAATTATCAATGTTTCGGTTAAGTGTTTGCGAGATGATTTCAATGGATTTGAGCTGAAAACTCCTAAATTTTTTGCCCTGTTAGAGTTACTACATATCCCGAACCATAAAAAACAACAACGGGAGCCAGGTTCTGAGCTAAATTAAACATGTGATAACAATATTCATATGTGAATGAGCAGTGAAGAAAAAATTTTCGATTTTCTTAAATTTCTCGAGAACCACTCAACCGAATTGAACGAAACAAACGAGAGAACAAGCAGAGCCGCCTGGGGCACGTATACAGTAGTAGTGTGCACCCGTGTCACCAGGTACTTCCACACAGAAACGAGGGTTGTGTTATAGACTTTGCGTCTCACCTGGTGCACTGTTCGTTCGATGTATTTGCGTTGTTCCCACTAAAACAATATAATAAATTACCTTTAGAATGTAATACAGGCTGAATTCACTGGTTTTGCTTACAATTTGAATGTAATTTTTTAATAAAACTTTAAATTTACTATGTACGTTGTACGTTACAGATCGACTGGCTGCAGTGACAATAAACAGCTGACTGCCAGCCCGGAAACTGTCGAGAAGTTACAAACGTCAAGATCAATGAAAAATAAAAAATCAGAACGCGAATTTTTTATATATATGTGGGTAAGTTCCAAGTTCAATCTACGAAAATTATCAATGTTTCGGTTAAGTGTTTGCGAGATGATTTCAATGGATTTGAGCTGAAAACTCCTAAATTTTTGCCCTGTTAGAGTTACTACATATCCCGAACCATAAAAAACAACAACGGGAGCCAGGTTCTGAGCTAAATTAAACATGTGATAACAATATTCATATGTGAATGAGCAGTGAAGAAAAAATTTTCGATTTTCTTAAATTTCTCGAGAACCACTCAACCGAATTGAACGAAACAAACGAGAGAACAAGCAGAGCCGCCTGGGGCACGTATACAGTAGTAGTGTGCACCCGTGTCACCAGGTACTTCCACACAGAAACGAGGGTTGTGTTATAGACTTTGCGTCTCACCTGGTGCACTGTTCGTTCGATGTATTTGCGTTGTTCCCACTAAAACAATATAATAAATTACCTTTAGAATGTAATACAGGCTGAATTCACTGGTTTTGCTTACAATTTGAATGTAATTTTTTAATAAAACTTTAAATTTACTATGTACGTTGTACGTTACAGATCGACTGGCTGCAGTGACAATAAACAGCTGACTGCCAGCCCGGAAACTGTCGAGAAGTTACAAACGTCAAGATCAATGAAAAATAAAAAATCAGAACGCGAATTTTTTATATATATGTGGGTAAGTTCCAAGTTCAATCTACGAAAATTATCAATGTTTCGGTTAAGTGTTTGCGAGATGATTTCAATGGATTTGAGCTGAAAACTCCTAAATTTTTGCCCTGTTAGAGTTACTACATATCCCGAACCATAAAAAACAACAACGGGAGCCCAGGTTCTGAGCTAAATTAAACATGTGATAACAATATTCATATGTGAATGAGCAGTGAAGAAAAAATTTTCGATTTTCTTAAAATTTCTCGAGAACCACTCAACCGAATTGAACGAAACAAACGAGAGAACAAGCAGAGCCGCCTGGGGCACGTATACAGTAGTAGTGTGCACCCGTGTCACCAGGTACTTCCACACAGAAACGAGGGTTGTGTTATAGACTTTGCGTCTCACCTGGTGCACTGTTCGTTCGATGTATTTGCGTTGTTCCCACTAAAACAATATAATAAATTACCTTTAGAATGTAATACAGGCTGAATTCACTGGTTTTGCTTACAATTTGAATGTAATTTTTTAATAAAACTTTAAATTTACTATGTACGTTGTACGTTACAGATCGACTGGCTGCAGTGACAATAAACAGCTGACTGCCAGCCCGGAAACTGTCGAGAAGTTACAAACGTCAAGATCAATGAAAAATAAAAAATCAGAACGCGAATTTTTTATATATATGTGGGTAAGTTCCAAGTTCAATCTACGAAAATTATCAATGTTTCGGTTAAGTGTTTGCGAGATGATTTCAATGGATTTGAGCTGAAAAACTCCTAAATTTTTGCCCTGTTAGAGTTACTACATATCCCGAACCATAAAAAACAACAACGGGAGCCAGGTTCTGAGCTAAATTAAACATGTGATAACAATATTCATATGTGAATGAGCAGTGAAGAAAAAAATTTTCGATTTTCTTAAATTTCTCGAGAACCACTCAACCGAATTGAACGAAACAAACGAGAGAACAAGCAGAGCCGCCTGGGGGCACGTATACAGTAGTAGTGTGCACCCGTGTCACCAGGTACTTCCACACAGAAACGAGGGTTGTGTTATAGACTTTGCGTCTCACCTGGTGCACTGTTCGTTCGATGTATTTGCGTTGTTCCCACTAAAACAATATAATAAATTACCTTTAGAATGTAATACAGGCTGAATTCACTGGTTTTGCTTACAATTTGAATGTAATTTTTTAATAAAACTTTAAATTTACTATGTACGTTGTACGTTACAGATCGACTGGCTGCAGTGACAATAAACAGCTGACTGCCAGCCCGGAAAACTGTCGAGAAGTTACAAACGTCAAGATCAATGAAAAATAAAAAATCAGAACGCGAATTTTTTATATATATGTGGGTAAGTTCCAAGTTCAATCTTACGAAAATTATCAATGTTTCGGTTAAGTGTTTGCGAGATGATTTCAATGGATTTGAGCTGAAAACTCCTAAATTTTTGCCCTGTTAGAGTTACTACATATCCCGAACCATAAAAAACAACAACGGGAGCCAGGTTCTGAGCTAAATTAAACATGTGATAACAATATTCATATGTGAATGAGCAGTGAAGAAAAAATTTTCGATTTTCTTAAATTTCTCGAGAACCACTCAACCGAATTGAACGAAACAAACGAGAGAACAAGCAGAGCCGCCTGGGCACGTATACAGTAGTAGTGTGCACCCGTGTCACCAGGTACTTCCACACAGAAACGAG
>CAVNZS010000011.1:0-61392 GCA_963693475.1 Ectropis crepuscularia
TCTACAACAACGTGTCGAGGCGGTTGCGAGACTGCGAACACTTGACGAAATTCGAACTTAAAAATAAATTAAAAGCCTGGTTACAAACTCTTACGTATGATGGCACTGAGGAACTCATAGGTTGTTTGTATAGTAAATAGTTCATAAACAGTGGATAGCTTAGTTTGTTACACACGGTTAGATATTCTTGTCAACTTCTAGAGTTGTAATAATTTTCTTTTTCACCTTTTGTTTCATTGTAATAACTGTGTAAAATGTTCCATTTAGTTATTAGTAATCTACAGTTTAACTGAAACGAATTTATTCTTTGAAATTTCGCACTCGAGCTCCAAGATACAAGTCTTGCACTTAGTTTGGAGCTCACTGCTAATCAACAAATGTTTTGTTTTGTCAATACTAATGTTTAATTTTGTTAAAGTGTTTAACTTTGTGTTGCTAAATAAATTATTCTTTATTCTTATTCTTTATTCTTTACACAACTAATACCTGAATCAGTGATTCTAAGCGGAATATCCTACTAATATTATAAATGTTAATGTATGGATGTTTGGATATTTGGATGTTTGTTGCTCAATCACGTCCTAACGTATGAACGGATCGGGCAGAAATTTGGAACACAGATAGATTATAGTCTGGTAGAACACATAGGCTACTTTTTATCCCAGAAAAACAACGGGAACAACGGGAACGGGAACTTCGCGGGTAACACCACGGGGCGCTGCTAGTAACTCATATTTGCAACATCAGTATGGAAACGGGAGTATTTCCTGAAGTCTGAAAGGCCGCAACTGTTGTCCCTGTATTCAAAGCTGGTGATAAGACCAAACCAGACCACTACAGACCTATTTTTCTTCTTTGTGTTATCTCCAAAGTATTGGAAAAGTTAGTTAATAAAAGGTTGGTCGAATTTCTCGATAAATATAGGCTTCTGCATGATCACCAGTTTGGATTCATCCCAGGAGGGTCCCCGAGAGGGGGAATCCCTCCACGCTTCGGCGTGCTGCCCCACGTACTCTGGGGGGGGGCAAAAACCGCAACAACGACACCAACAACGACCATGGCGAACAAAAACATGACACTGATTGCACATCGATTGGCACGAGGGAGGCACGCGTGTTGCTCACGCGTGTCGAGACGGTGACGGCGGCGAGCGACAGCGACGACGACTCTGCCGGTAGTGGGAGGCTGGAGCTGTCGTTGCCCGTTCCCTCCGAAGGACGCTCTCGCAAGAGAAGCCTGGAGAGGGAGGGCTACGACAGCTGCCGCTCCCACTCCTGCTCCGGGTCCAGTGATACCTTGGAGGGCCCAACGGCCACCAAGGTACCTACTGCCCGGAGAGGGAGAGGCAGAGGTAGGCCGCCTACTACCGGCGAATTCGTCGGCTTGGCCAAGGCGAGGGCCGAGCTCAACTTCGCCAAGGCGGAGGAGCAGCGCCTGCTGTTCGAGGAGGAGCTCTCGGACGAACAGCAGGTGCGGAGCGAGAGGGCGAGGTCCCTCTTCGCGAAACGGCGGGAGGCCCCCGATTTCGGCGGAGTGGACTCCGCCGAACTGGCAAGAGTGGTGAAGGACTCGGTGGCCACCATAACATCGGTGGCCACCTGGTCCGGAAATCTAAAAGGCACGTTTGTGCGCGCCTTGAAGGAGGCAGCAACTGCGGTTGATGCCTCCTTCAAGGAGCTCAACGAGCGTACGGCCACGGAGGAGGTGGCTCTCCTGAGGGAGGCCAATAAGAAGCTCATGTCGGAACTCGCAGAGATCCGACGTGAGCTCGCGGAGCTGAGAGCTGCACGGGAGAGACCGACTCCGGCCCCGGCAGGTACAGTTCCGCCCCCTCCCTCGGGACAGTCGCCTCCTCTGGAGGACGTGATGCGGGCGGTCATGGTGCAGGTGGGCACCATGATCTCCGCCCGCTTTGCGGGGTTGGAGGAGCGGCTGCTCCCTCCACAGCGACTCAGGCCGCCTCTTGCGGCGGATAGGCGCAGGGAGGAGCCGCCGCCGGTGCTAAGCACCTCGACTGCTGTGCCCGGCTCTGCGCCTGCGCCAAAGCGGCGCAGGCGCAAAGCTGGGAAGCCACAGCCTCTACCACTGCCAGAGAATCTTCTTCTTGAAACCGCGACTGCGACTTCGCGACCGGCTCCCTCGTTGGAGACCTGGTCCGAAGTCGTCGGACGCGGTTCCAAGAAGAAGAAGAAGAAAAAGAAGGCGGCGCAAGGGCTGCGGTCAACCCCGGCTAAGACGAAGACCCCTAAACTCCGCCCCCCCCCCGTACTGCAGCGGTGGTCATCGCGCTGCAGCCGGGAGCGGAGGAGAGGGGTCTCTCCTACGCCAGGGTGTTGGGGAAGGCCAGGGATCGCATTGACCTCGCGGCCCTCAATCTCCCGCCCTTGAGAATGCGCACTACCATGACGGGAGCGCGCATTCTCGAGGTGCCGGGAGAAGAACGGGAGGCCAAGGCTGACTGCCTGGCCTCCAAGTTAAAGAAGGTGTTCGGCAACTCCCAGGAGTTGACGGTGTCGCGCCCGACCCTCACCGCAGACATGCGCGTGAATGGTTTGGACGACTCCGTCGACTCCGAAGAGTTGACGAGAGTTCTGGCGCGGGCAGGGGGATGCCCAGCGCCAGAATTTAAAGTTGGTGAGATAAAGCGGGGCCCCGCACTGCACCCTCTGTGCAGCAGCGGGAAGGCCTGCGGGGCACCTGTCGGGGACCAGCGCCTGTGCTGAGCCCCCATCAAAGACAGGTGCTCCCAGGAGGCAGTCTGCTGCGACCAGTTCCAGGTCGCAGCTGACCGGCTCCACGGTGGAGCAGCGAGGCAGCATGGAGGAAAGTTAGTATGGCGCCCATACTAACTTTCCTCCAGGCCAATATCAATCACTCCGCCCATGCACAGGACCTTTTGCTCCAGTGCATGGCGGAGCGATTGATCACGGTGTGTGTGGTGGCCGAACCATACCGGGTCCCCCCCAGGTCGGACTGGGTCGGGGACCTGGATGGTTTGGTGGCAATCACCACACAGTCGCCGGCCCTCTCGCCCACTCTCGACAAAGTCACTAGGGGAAGTGGCTTTGTCGCGACTGAGGTGGGAGGCACCGTGGTGGTGGGGGTATACTTTTCTCCCAACAGGGCCCTTGCCGAGTTCGAGAGATTTCTCGGCGAGGTAGGGACCCTGGTGGGACGGAGTCGCCCCCGCCCAGTCATCGTCCTCGGTGACCTCAACGCCAAATCTGTGGCGTGGGGGTCATCGACGACAGATGCAAAGGGGAGGGAGCTGGGGGAGTGGCTCGCGGAAGCGGGGCTCTGTGTCCTCAATAGAGGCACAGAGCACACGTGCGTGCGGCAATGGGGAGGGTCGGTGGTCGATGTGACCTTCGCCACCCCGGAGCTCGCACGCCGTGTCCACAACTGGAGGGTGCTGGTCGATGAGGAGACACTATCCGATCACCGCTACATATCGTTTAGTGTCTCCCCATCGACAGCGGACGGAGGACAGGGAGCCTCCCTGCCGGTGATGGGCCCGCGATGGGGGTTGAAGCGCTTGGACTTGGAGAAGCTGCAGGAGGCAGCGATTGTCCAGGCGTGGAACCCTGCTCCATCACCACCGGTAGACCTAGACGCGCAGGCCGATGCGCTGTGCATGGCGATGTCGCACGTCTGCGATGCCGCCATGCCCCGAGTAAAGGCCCTCCCAATGAAGCGTCAGGTCTACTGGTGGTCGGAGGAGATTGCGGAGCTCCGGCGGTGCTGCGTAGTGAAGAGGCGCCACTACCAGCACTACCGGCGGAGGAGGCTCCAGGAGCCGGTGGAGTTAGACGCCCGCTATGCCGCCTACAGGGCGGCGTCGCGGGCTCTCCGCACTGCCATCGCCGAGGCCAAGTCGGCATCGTGGAGCCAGCTGCTGGAGACACTTGATCGAGATCCGTGGGGGCGTCCATATTTATTGGCGAGGCGAAAGCTTCGCCCATGGACGCCTCCAGTCACCAGCATGCTGGAGCCACAATTCCTGCGGCGGGTGGTCGAGGGACTATTCCCGGCTAGTCCGGGAATCGACTTTGTCCCTCCCACGGCGATGGTGGCGCGGACCGAAGACTCCGCCGAGGAGGAGGAGGAGGGGGAGGAGGACGAGCTTCTCGACGTCTCCGAGGGAGAGTTGGGAGCCGCCGTCCTGAGAATGAGGGCCAAGGACACGGCGCCGGGGCCTGACGGCATACCCGGCCGTGCCATCACAAGGAATGGCTGTTCCCATACCGGGACACTGACCACGCTGGGCAGGAAACGAGAAAGCTAGCTTTATCGTTAGACCTAACCCAGCTGGTCCAAGAGGCCACAAGAGTACCCGACGTTGAGTCGCATACACCTTATTGCTTAGACCTTCTGCTGACAACAGATCCAGACCGTTATTCCGTGGTGGTATCTTCGCCGTTAGGCAGCTCCGACCACTGTCTGGTGAAATCTGTATCTGTCTACCATCCGCCTGATCCCAGCCCTAGAGGCAACCGGCGATTGTGGCGATACAAGTCAGCAGATTGGGACGAGATGCGCTCTTTCTTCGCGTCTTACCCATGGCAGTCATTGTGCTTCACTTCTGGTGATCCTTCAGTCTGCGCGGATGCTGTGACTAATGTAATATGTACGGCTATGGAATATTTCATTCCATACTCCGACGTCCCATTATCCAGCAAAGCTCGCCCATGGTTTGGTTCTCAATGTAAAAGTGCTGAAGCATTTAAACATGAGACCTACCTAGCCTGGGTTGATGCTCGACAGCGTAAGGCAAGGGACATACGCCAGAAGAAGAAAGCGTTCAACAAGGCTGCTAAGGCATGTAAAAAGGTTCTTCAGAGGGCTCGATTTGACCACATTAGTCGAATAGGGAACAAACTAGCTTCATACCCTGCGGGCAGCAAAGCGTTTTGGTCCCTAGCTAAATCGGTCGAATCGAACTTCTGCCGCCCCTCACTACCTCCAATGCTGAAACCTGATGGGACACTGGCTCACACTGCAACGGAGAAAGCAAACTTGTTTGCAACTCAGTTTGCGGAATCTTCTCGTCTAGATGCTGGTAGCGCGACACCTCCTACTCCACCTGGCTGTCCGACTTTTATGTCAGATATTCACATTCACCAAATGGAGGTTCGCAAAGTGCTACGCAATCTGGACGTGAATAAAGCCAGTGGCCCAGATGGTATTCCTGCCCTAGTATTGAAGGCTTGTGCGCCTGAGTTGTCTCCGATACTGACGCGCCTATTTAGACTCTCTCTCCAAACTGGGCTAGTACCGAAGTCTTGGAAGCTTGCTAATGTGCAACCTGTGCCCAAAAAGGGTAGTCGTGCTGACCCTGCCAACTACAGGCCCTTCTCGGTCACGTCCATACTCTGCAAGACTATGGAACGTGTCTTAAACCACAGGCTCCTCACGTACCTAGAATCAAACGACCTCCTCAGTGACCAGCAATACGGATTTCGCCGAAACCGGTCCACCGGGGATATTCTAGCATACGTCACTCACATCTGGAGTGAAGCTATTGAGAAACACGGGGAAGCACTTGCAGTCTCCCTGGATATCTCAAAGGCTTTCGACAGGGTTTGGCATGATGGCCTTATAAGTAAGCTTTCTAGGTATGGTTTGTCTTCTGGGTTTATTGCGTGGATATCGGACTTTTTGAGGGATCGATCCATACGAGTCGTCATTGATGGCTGCTCGTCTGATCAAATGGCTATTAATGCCGGAGTCCCTCAAGGGTCGGTACTCTCTGCAACGCTCTTCCTGCTACACATCAATGATCTGTTGAAGCCCGGTATCTTTGGGTACGCAGATGATAGCACCGTTGTAGAGAGTTACATATCTAGCGCGAGAGCCAGTGGGCAGCAAACTCAGGTACTGAGAGAGAGTCTGATCGAGCGTTTGAGCTTGACCCTTGAGGCGGTGTCTGAATGGGGCGATGCCAATCTGGTCAAGTTCAACGAGAGTAAGACGCAGGCGTGTCTATTCTCCGCTAAAAGGAGTCCATTTGAACTGACTCCAACTTTTAGAGGTGTGTCCGTGCCGGTTTCTGACCGTCTTGAGCTTTTGGGCGTGACTTTGACCTCTACGCTCAACTTTGGCTCGTATATCGAATCTAAGGCTAAGTTAGGTTAGGTTAGGTTAGGTTAGGTTAGGTTGGTTGGTTAGATGGTGGCGCGGACCGAAGACTCTGCCGAGGAGGAGGAGGAGGGGGAGGAGGACGAGCTTCTCGACGTCTCCGAGGGAGAGTTGGGAGCCGCCGTCCTGAGAATGAGGGCCAAGGACACGGCGCCGGGGCCTGATGGCATACCCGGCCGTGCCTGGGCCCTCGCTCAGGACGCCCTCGGCCCTCGCCTCCGGGATCTCCTGAGTCGCTGCATGCGCGAAGGGAGATTTCCGAGGCGATGGAAGAAGGGGAAGCTCGTCCTCCTCCGGAAGGAGGGGCGGCCCGCGGACGAACCCTCGGGGTATCGTCCGATCGTGCTGCTTGACGAGGCGGGCAAGCTCTTGGAGCGTATTATCGCTGCCCGCCTCGCCAAGCACCTCGAAAGGGTGGGCCCGAACCTCTCCGAAAGGCAGTTCGGGTTTCGTAGGGGTCGTTCGACAATCGACGCTATTCGTCTTGTCAACGACCTCTACGAGGGTGTATCCGGGGATGGGGTGTTGTTGGCGGTGTCGCTAGACATAGCGAACGCCTTCAACTCCCTGCCCTGGATCACCATAAAAGAGGCGCTGGGGTACCATAGAGTGCCCCGGTACCTGCGGCGCCTCCTTGGGGACTATCTCTCCGACAGAGAGATAGTCTACCCAAGACGAGATGGGGAAGGGTCGAGCCCCATGTCACGAGGGGTTCCACAGGGGTCTGCTCTCGGGCCACCCCTGTGGAACCTCGGCTACGACTGGGTGCTTAGGTGCGGTAACTTGCATGGCATCAGTTTAATCTGCTACGCTGATGACACGCTAGTTACCGCACGGGGTGGGACCTTTCGCCAGGCGGCGATGCTAGCCACTGCGGGTGTAGCGGCCGTGGTGGCTAGAATAAGGAGTTTGGGCCTGGAGGTGGCGCTCCACAAGTCCGAGGCCATCTGTTTTCATGATGGCCCTCGGCGAGCGCCACCTGCAGGCGCCAATATTGTGGTGGGTGGGGTGACCATCCCTGTCAAGCCGACACTGAAATACCTCGGTGTCGTGCTTGACAGCAGATGGAACTGGGGGCCGCATCTGCGTCAACTTACCCCCAAGTTGACGCAGAGTGCGGCGGCGTTAAGCCGGCTTCTGCCCAATATGGGAGGCGGTGGAGCGCGCTGCCGCCACCTCTACATGGCGGTGGTGCGCTCCATGGCCATGTATGGTGCTCCCATTTGGGCAGGGAGGTTAGGCCGCGCAGAGGAGGCGCTCCTCCACAGTGCCCAGAGGGTGATGGCCGTGAGAGTGTGTCGGGGCTACCGCACGCTCTCACACGAGGTGGCATGCGTCCTTGCGGGATCGCTGCCCTGGTGCCTAGAGGCCGAGGTCTTATCCTCGGTCTACTGGCGCCGGGTGCGAGCCCAAGAGGACGAGCTGCACCCTGCCCCACAGGAGGTGGTGCGGTGGCGTAGTGATGCCAGGGCCATCGCTCTGGAGAGGTGGAGGGAGCGGATTCTCTCTGGATCCACTCGGCGGGGGGCCGGCGCTCGACGGCTCCTCGAGGCGCTGCGGCCCATACTCACTGAGTGGGTCCAGAGAGACCATGGGGTACTCACCTTCCGGACTACACAGGTGCTCTCGGGACATGGATGTTTCGGGAGATACTTGTGTAGGGTTGCCGGAAGGGAAGAGACCCCGGTGTGCCACCAGTGCGGTTGCGCGGAAGATACCGCGCAACACGCACTGGAGGCATGCCCGGGGGAGGAGGACACGCGACGTTCCCTGGTCGCGGTCCTGGGGGCAGATCTCTCATTGCCGACCATCTTGTCCAAGATGCTCGACAATGAGAGATCATGGGAAGCTTTCGTCTCCTTCTGTGAGACTATTGTCTCACGGAGGGAGACGGAGGAGCGAGAGAGGGAGCTTGACCCTCTCGCTCCTCCTTGTAGGCGGAAGCGGACACGCGGGCGAGCCACTAGGGCTCGCACCCCGCCTCCGCTCGGAGGGCCTGGGCCATCGGGCACTGCCTGATGGCCCACGCTCCTCCCGAGGTGGGGGACGCGCTGCTATAGGTTCTCCAGCGCGTCCCAGGAGCCACAATGCGGGGGTTCCGACCCCCCGCGAGGCGGGCCCGAAAGGGCGAATGGTGGTGTCAGAGTTGCGCGGGCGAATGCGAAAGCGGTTCCGCAACTCTGACATTGCACCATGGTAGGGAAATCTTGTGACGGGGGTTTAGTTGGTATTGTGCCCTTCTGGCACCGAGTCCAACACGGTCCAACACCACAACACTGCGTGCGTAAATGCATTCCCCTACACAAAAAAAAAAAAAAAAAAAAAAAAAAAAAAAAAAAAAAAAAAAAAGGTTGGGGTGCGGTGATCGGAAACCTCCTCGTGGTGCACCCTGGGCAACGTCACTCGGTAACTTATCTCCGTATATCTTACCCAGTGGCGGCTAATTCCGGTCGGGGAAGACCGAACTTCTGAACGTGCTCCTCACCCTTAGAGTTGCACGAGCAGAAGTTCGGTAGGGGGGGACTGAAATGACTTGGAATGTTAGTGGGCTGATACGCTATCTGGCCTACTAACATCCAAGTCATTTCAGAAAGTGGTGGTTATCCTCTGGGGGACTCTGGGTCCAGAGTCTCGCGCAGACGGACATCGGGCGCTGCAGGCGCATTTGAGTAGGGATTCGTGATGGATCGGTGAGATCGCTTTGTGTTGCGACACTTTGCGAGTTCTTCGTCGGGTGTCGCAACACAAAGTTGCCAAGTCTCAAGGTTCGGGGGTCGCCGAGGGGAGTGTCTGGCACGTGAGTCCGAAACTGCGCTGCTTACAGGGCGTAGTTTCGGACTCACGATCCAGGCATGGTCGACGGGAAGTCGGCCGCTAGACCCCCCACAGGGGAGCTATACCCTAATTTAGCAGTAAAAACAAATATGGAAAGCAGCAATTTTAAAAATACTACCCAGGAGGGTCTCCGAAAGGAGGAATCCCTCCACGTCTCTCAAGGGACGTGCAGCCCCACGTATTCTGGGGGGGGCAAAAATTGCTTGACTGACTCTAAAAACGACCATGGCTTAGTTAATACGGACATTGATATTGCTCAACGATTTGGAATACAAGAGGAGTTGCGTAGAGAACCACGAGTGGTGCTCACACGCTGTGAAGAGGATGGTGAATCGGACACCTCCGCTGCGTCGATGGTGACGGTGCCCGACACACCTTTTAGACGCTCTCGGAAGAGAAGCGTTGTCAGGAGGGATGGTTTCGACAGCTGCCGCTCCCGCTCTGATTCCGGTGACTCCTTGGAGGGCCCTGCCACCAAGGTAGCTGCCGCTCGGCGAGGAAGAGGCAGGCCGCCGACAACTGGCGAGTTTGTTGGTTATGGGCGAGCTAAAGCTGAATTGGAAAAGGTGAAGAATGAGGAGCTTCGGCTTGAGGTCGAGCGTCAGATGGCTGCTGACCTAGATCTGAAGGCTGAACGGACGCGCGCCTTCCTGTCAAGGACACCACAGGAGAATGGACGCCTCGATGCTGTTCAACTCGAGCAGATATTCGAGAACGCCGCGGAGACCATCCACACGCTAGCCACAAAGTCCAAGCACCTAAAAGGAACTTATGTAAGCCAGCTTAAAGATGCGACAAAAGCGATGAAGAACTCTTTCAGAGAGTTACAGAATCGCTCAATCGCTCAGTGCCGGAGGAAGTCGCTCTTCTTAAGGAGGCCAATCGGCAGCTCATGGTGGAACTCAAAGTGATCCGCCGTGAGTTAGAGGAAATGAGGGCGGCACGGAATAACGTGCCCACAACTGCGACAGCAGTCGCTTTCCCAGCTCCAGCGTTGGAGGAGGTCACGCGGTCTATCATGGTGCAAGTTGGCACCATGATGAATGCTCGCTTTGCCGGGCTAGAGGAGCGGTTTCTCCCCGAAAAACGCCAGAGGCCACCACTAGCGGCAGACCGGGGCAGAGAAGAGCCTATTGCCAGTACGTCGTCGGCAAACACTTGCCCTGCCCCACCGGTAAAAAAGGCTTCAAAGGCAAAGAAAGGGAAAGCCTCACCAAAAACTGCAGCTGCAGAGACTTCTCCTGCGGCTCGAACAGTACCTCCTGTTGAGGAGCAATGGACGGATGTGGTTAGTAAGAGTGTTAGGAGGAAGGCCAGGATTATTGGCGGCTCTGAGAGATCTGCTGCTCCTGTTCGGAGTCAGACCCAGAAGCCAAATAAGGCAAAAAAGAAGAAGGCGAAGCTCCGCCCCCCTAGGACAGCAGCTGTTGTGATCACGCTGCAACCGGGTGCGGCGGAGAAAGGCATCACTTATGCCAAGGTGATAGAGGAAGCAAAGAACCGTATTGATCTTACGGCTCTCGGCTTCCCTCCCTTAAGGGTGCGTACCGCGGCTACCGGGGCACGCGTTTTTGAGGTGCCTGGAGAGCAACGGAACGCTCAGGCTGATACCCTGGCCGAAAGGCTCCGGGATGTGTTCCAAGGTTCGGAGGAGTTGAAGGTGTCGAGGCCGACCATCACCGCAGACTTGCGGGTGAGCGGTTTGGACGACTCAGTCAACACCACCGAACTAGTGGCAGCCCTGGCACGGGCGAGCGGATGCCTTGCACCAGATTTCAAGGTGGGAGAAATAAGAAAGGGCCCAGCAGGGATGGGCACTTCGTTTGTAAGGTGCCCCGTCACGGCAGCGAAGAAACTGGTGGGCGGTGGTGGCCGTCTTTTGGTGGGCTGGGTGGCGGCGCAGGTCAAGCTTCTGGAGGCGAGACCGCGCCGCTGCTTCAGGTGCCTAGCACTGGGTCACGTAGGGGCCCAATGTAGTTCGGAGATTGATCGCAGTAATGACTGCCATCGTTGCGGTCAAACGGGCCACAAGGCTCGAGAATGTGCTGCCCCGCCACACTGCACGATCTGTGCGGGGGCCGGAAAACCGGCTGAACACCTCTCCGGGGGCAAGGCATGTACCAAGCCCCCGACCAAAACAGGGGTAAAAAAGAAGTCCGCTGCGACTAAGGCCAAGGCCAAGTCACAGCCGACTCGCTCCGCGCAGGAGCAGGAGGCTAGAATGGAGGAAAGTTAGTATGGCCATGACCCTAACTTTCCTCCAAGCTAATATTAACCACTCCGCTCGTGCACAGGATCTTCTTCTCCAGTCCATGGCGGAGCGGTTAATAAAAGTGTGTGTGGTGGCCGAACCGTACCGTGTCCCACCCAGATCAGACTGGGTAGGGGACCTGGACGGTGTTGTAGCGGTCACCACGCAGTCGCCCGCGCTCTCTCCCACTCTCGACAGAGTCACGAGGGGCCGTGGCTTTGTTGCGACTGGGGTGGGCAACTTGGTGGTTGTGGGTGTTTACTTTTCTCCCAACAAGGCCCTTGCTGAGTTCGAGGAGTTTCTCGACTTGTTGGGGACCCTGGTGGGACAAAGTCGCCCTCGGTCAGTTATCATCCTCGGTGACCTCAACGCCAAGTCCACAGCGTGGGGGTCCCCGATGACTGATGTACGAGGAAGGGTAGTGGAGCGGTGGCTCGCAGAGGTGGGCTTGTGTGTGCTCAATCAAGGAGCTGAAAACACGTGTGTGCGGCGATGGGGAGGGTCAGTGGTCGACGTGACCTTCGCCACCCCGGAGCTTGCACGCCGTGTTCAGGATTGGCAAGTGTTAGTGAACGAGGAGACATTGTCCGACCACCGATACATCCGGTTCAATGTCTCCCCGTCGACAACGGAAAGGCGCTCGTCTGTGCCACTGGAGTCAGGCCCAAGATGGTCGTTGAAACGGCTGAACTTAGAAAAGCTGCAGGAAGCGGCAATCGTTGAGGCGTGGAATCCCACTCCCACACCACCGGTGGACCTCAACGTGGAGGCCGACGCGCTGTGTGTGTCGATGTCGCGCGTCTGCGACGCCGCCATGCCTCGCACCAAGGCTATACCGCCGAGACGTCAGGTCTACTGGCGGACGGACGAAATCGCCGAGCTCCGCCGCGAAGCCATAGCGAAACGCCGGCGCTATGTGCGCTGCCGGAGGAGAAGGAGCCAAGAGACGGAGGAAATAGACGCCCTCTATGCGTCATATAGAGAGGCAACCATGGCTATGCGCGCTGCCATCAGTGATTCGAAGGCAGAGTCATGGAGACAGCTGCTGGAGACGCTGGAGCGAAATCCGTGGGGGCGTCCTTACCATCTGGCGAGGCAAAAGCTTCGCCCTTGGGCACCCCCTGTCACCAGCACGCTGGAGCCAGAAATCCTGCGGCGGGTGGTTGAGGGACTGTTCCCGGAAAGCCCGGGAACCAATTTCGTCCCTCCAACTGCAATGATAGCGCACGAACATGACTCCGAAGAGGAGGAGGAGGATGAGCCTCCGGATGTCTCGGAAAGAGAGCTGGAGGCAGCTATTTTGAGAATGAGGGCCAAAAACACGGCGCCGGGACCTGATGGCATACCCGGCCGTGTGTGGGCTCTCGCTCAGGACCAGCTGGGCCCTCGCCTCGGGAATCTCCTTAGTCGCTGTATGCGAGAAGGGAGATTCCCCAGGCGATGGAAAAAAGGGAGACTCGTACTCCTCCGGAAAGAGGGGCGGCCCGCAGACGAGCCATCAGGCTACCGTCCCATCGTGCTGCTTGACGAGGCAGGCAAACTTCTGGAGCGCATTGTCGCTGCCCGCCTCGCCAATCACCTTGAAAGCGTGGGACCGAATCTTTCCGATAGGCAGTTCGGATTCCGGAGAGGTCATTCGACGATCGATGCGATCAACCTCGTGCACGACCTCTCCGAGGAGGCATGCTCCAAAGGCGGGGTGTTGTTGGCAGTATCGTTGGACATAGCCAACGCGTTCAACACCCTGCCCTGGACCACGATCATGGACGCGCTCAGGTACCACCGTGTGCCCCGGTACTTGCGGCGTCTCGTTGGGAACTACCTCTCGGAGAGAGAGGTAGTGTTCCCAACGAAAGAAGGAGAAGTTACGAGCCCCATGTCACGCGGGGTTCCACAGGGGTCTGCTCTTGGGCCACCCCTGTGGAACCTAGGCTATGACTGGGTGCTCAGATGCGCTAACTTGCGTGGCGTCGGCCTAGTTTGTTACGCCGACGACACGTTAGTTACCGCAAGAGGGGAGGACTACCGCGAGGCAGCGCGTCTTGCAACCGCGGGTGTAGCGGCTGTAGTGTCGCGGATAAGGAGTCTGGGCTTGGAGGTCGCGCTCCACAAATCGGAGGCCATATATTTCTATGGGCCGAGAAGAGCGCCACCTGCAGGTTCACACATAGTGGTGAGTGGCGTGACCATTCCTGTCAAGCCGACACTAAAATACCTAGGTGTCGTGCTTGACAGCAAGTGGAAGTTTGGGTCTCATCTGCGTCAACTTGCTCCAAAGTTGACGCAGACAGCATCGGCTTTGAGCCAACTCCTTCCAAATATAGGCGGAGGAAATGGACGCTGCCGCCAGCTGTACATGGCGGTGGTAAGGTCTATGGCGTTGTACGGCGCTCCTATATGGGCGAACCTACTGGATCGCCAAGATATAGCGGTCCTTCACCGGGCCCAGCGGACAATGGCCGTGAGAGTGTGTCGAGGTTATCGCACACTCTCACACGAGGTTGCCTGCATTCTCATGCAGGCATATGCCTGCCTGCACATAAAAAAAAAAAAAAAAAAAAAAAAAAAAAAAAGGTTAGGTTAGGTTAGGTTAGGTTGGGGTGCGTGGGGTGCAGGGTTCGGGAACCTCCGCGTGGTGCACCCTGGGCATCACACAACAACTTGCCCCGGCGGCATCTTGTTGTGTGATGGCTAATCTCGGGCGAGATGGGAAGGGCTTCTACACGCGACCCGAGAGGGCCGCGCGTAGAAGCCTAGATGGTGTGGGGTCCCCTGGGAGCTGTCTGCTAGGCAGAGAGCTCCCAGGAGGACCAAAAAGGGAAGATCTCTTAGAAGATAGTTGAGATGCTGTGCGTGGCGACATCTAGCGTTTTTCGCTGGATGTCGCGACGCACAGTAGCCAAATCTCAAGGTTCGGGGGTCGCCGAGGGGAGTGTCTGGCACATGAGTCCGAGATCGCGCTGCTTACAGGGCGCGGTCTCGGGCTTGCGATCCAGGCATGGTCGGCGGGAGGCCGGCCGCTAGACCCCCACCCAGGGGAGCTATACCCTCAAATTTAGCAAAAATCAAAATGAAAGAAAGCGGTTCTAAAAGGTATACCCAGGAGGGGCTATCGATGACCCAAGAAGAGAAGGACGCGGATGCGGAGCAAGATCGTGGACTTGAAGACAAGCTCAAGGATTGCTACGCAACAATCCAGCATGTGGCGAAAAGCTCTGGGAACTTGTCGGGCCCATATAAAAGCGCCCTACATGACGTGGTCGAGAACCTGCAGGGAGTTTTCGAGCAGTACAAGTTCAGGAGCTCCGAGCGGGAGTGGGACTCGATGGAAAACGCGAACAAGCGCTATCGAGACCAAATAAAGGGACTCCGGAAGGAGATGGAGGAACTCCGCAAGGAAATGAAGGAGATGCGCGCGGCGGCTCCCCCGCCAGCGCCAAAGACGAACCCCGGCCCGTCAGAACGGTCCGCCCCGGCTCTTGAAGAGCTGGAGCAGCGGATAGTGCGGCAGGTCGGGGACATGGTGAACGCCAGACTGGCGGCAATGGAGGAGCGCCTTCTCCCGGAGAAGCGCGCCAGACCTCCACTAGCCGCCGACCGCAGTCTGGGGGCGCAGGCACCGGTCCCTGGGTGCTCGTCTGCACCCATGGACCAGGAGCCGACAGCCTCGGCTGCGGTCTTGGAGGAGACGTGGCCGCCTCTGAAGTACCCCAAGGGCAAGGGCCCGGGAAAGGGGAAAGGAAAGGCGGCCAAAACAACGGATGGGACTAGGAGCGGCAAGGCCGCTGAAGTCGGACAGGAAGTGGCCCCGCCACCCTCGAGTAAACCAGATGCCAGCGGCTGGGTCGAGGTGGCGAGTAAGGGCAAGAGGAGGAGGCGGACGAAGAGGGAGGCGACTGGGACCTCGGCATCCACGGCGAAGAGGGCGCCGAAGCCGAGGATCCGGGTCCCGCGCACCTCGGCTGTGGTTCTTACGATCCAGCCGGGTGCCGCAGCAAGAGGACTCACCTACAAGGCGGTCCTGGAGGAGGCCAAGCGGCGCATCGATCTGGAAGCGATTGGGATCGGGCCTTTTGGCTTCCGCACGGCCGCCACTGGCGGGAAAGTGATGGAGCTGGCGGGGGAGGACAACGCCGTGAAGGCTAACTCCCTCGCGATAAAGTTGCGGGAGGTGTTTAAGACGGAGGACGTCCGTATCACCAGACCGGACAAATGCGCGGAGTTGCGCATTACTGGTCTGGATGATTCGGTGTCTAGTGAGGAAGTGGCCATGGCCATATCGAGGGTTGCGGAGTGCCCCGATGACCTTATAAAGGTCAGTGACGTTGGCCGCGACGCGGGAGGCAACGGGACTGTGGTCGTCCGGTGTCCCGCGGCCGCAGCGAGGCGGGTCGCAAAGTGCGATCGCCTCAAGGTGGGGTGGAGTTCGGCGCGCCTTCGCGTGCTGGATCCACGTCCACTGCGCTGCTTCCGGTGCCTGGAGGTTGGGCACGTCCGGGAGCAGTGCAAGTCAGTGGTCGACCGAAGTAGCACCTGCTACCGGTGCAGTCGACCCGGACATAGGGCAAAAGAGTGTTCGGCTGAGCCACATTGCGCACTGTGCGCAGAGGCAAGTAAGCCAGCCGATCACCGCATTGGAGGCAAAGGTTGTACCTTGCCTCCGAGGCGCAAGCCTGGTCTGCCAGTGGGGCGGAAGCCAGGCGACTCTGGGCGTCGGGGTCGGGGGAACCCGGCGTCCACTACAGAGTCAGTGGCATAGGATGCATGGCCGATGGGTAGTGGCGTAGTAGGGGGAACACTACCGCGTGGGTCTTCGGATCTGGTTCGCTGGTGTTCACCCTTCGACGCCTGGTCTTTAGTGCGCTCCCCGCCGGAGTACCAGCCGACACTCTGGGCGGGTTAAACTTAGGCTTACCTGGGTACAGGGGGCACTGCCCAGGTGGACCGTTTACTTCCGCCATACTCGTGGGAACAAAAATGTCCAAGTTTTTTAATAAAAATTTAGTTGTAAGTGATAATGAAGAAGAGGGCAGCGGTCTCTTTGTGAGTCCGTGTGAGGAGTCTGACTCCTCGAGATCGAGCTTGGTGACCGTAGCGTCACAGGCACCTGGAGAGCCGACGGATGTTACTGTCGGTAAACACAAGAGAAAGCGTGCAAGAACGCGCGAGAGTGATAGCGGAGATGATGGTCAAGTGAGCTCTGACAATGAGTTAGATGCTCCGGCCGTCAAGACTCCCGCAAGACGTGGCAGAGGCCGACCACCCACAACGGGGGAATACGCTGGCCTCGCACAGGCCAAAGCAGCCCTAGTGGCTGCGGAAAGGGAGGAAATGGAACTTAGGGCCGAGCGAGAGGTCGCTGAAAGCGCCCGAGGGTTCCGACAGACAAGGTCGGCATCACGCAGCATGTCTGAGTGTTCGGAGAGACAGGATGGAGAGCTGGCCGTGGATTTGGCCACCAGGGCGAAAGCTTGTGTTGAGACAATCAACAATGTGGCTAATAAATCAGGGCACCTTAAGGGCACATTTCAGCGTGCCCTAAAGGAAGCAGCCAAGGCTGTTAAGGAGATTGTCGAGGAACTCCATGAGAGATCTTCAACCGAGGAGACCAAGCGGCTGCAGTCTGCCAATAAGCGTCTCCAGTCTGAGGTGGCGGAGCTACGTAAGGAAATTGTGGAGCTCCGCAAGGACATGCTGGAAGTACGAACAGCAGCGCCCTCGCAACCTGTGCGGTCCTACTCCGGTAGGAATCCGCAGTCTGGGCCGAAGTTCTCGACTCCGGAGGAGTTGGAACAGAAGCTCGTCCGTCAGGTTGGCGAGATGCTTAACGCACGGCTGGCGGCGTTAGAGGAGCGTCTTCTCCCGGAGAAACGCACTCGCCCTCCACTCGCTGCTGACCGCAAGAAGGCCGTAGCCGGTCCGGCTACGGCCGGATCCGGTGTGGTAGTCGTGGACAGAAGGATGGAATTCCTTAAATCCACGAGCCCGCTGCTGAAAAAACTGCAGTCCTCTGCAGCGGCGCAGCAGGCAAAGACTATGCCCGCACCCAGCACAGCTAAGGGCAAAGGTCATGGGAAGGGAAAGGGCAAATCTCAGGCTGTGACTCCGAGTAGCCAAATTGTGGCTGCTCCCACCGGACGTGACGAGACCCAGCAACCACCTCAAAACTCAGCTAGTACTAGTTGGGTAGAGGTTGCCAAGAAGGGTCCCAAGAAAGGCAATAAGGCACCAGTGGCACAAGGTGGTCCAAAAAAAGGCGAGAAACCGAAACCAAAGATCCGTGTCCCTCGGACCTCAGCGGTTATCCTGACTATACAGCCAGGTGCCGCGGAGAGGGGAGTAACATATCAGGATGCTTTGACGGAGGCCAAGAGGAGGATTGATGTCACGCAGATGGGAATCACCTCGCTCCGGTTTAGACACGCAGCGACGGGTGGCAGAGTTTTTGAGTTGCCGGGTGAAACCAGCGCAGAGAAGGCTGATGCCCAAGGATTTTTATTTTTATTGTTGAGGAAAGGGCTTCTACACGTGACCCGAGAGGGCCACGCGTAGAAGCCTACACGGTGCGGGGTCCCCTGGGAGCTGTCTGCTACGCAGAGAGCTCCCAGGTGGACCAAAAGAGGCGGGGTCTCTTTTGGAGATGGTTAAGATGCTGTGCGTGGCGACATCTGGCGCGTTTTTCGCTGGGTGTGTCTGGCACGTGAGCCCGAGATCGCGCTGCTTACAGGGCGCGGTCTCGGGCTTGCGATCCAGGCATGGTCGGCGGGAGGCCGGCCGCTAGACCCCCACCCAGGGGAGCTATACCTTCTAATTTAGTAAAACAATTTATATTATGGAAAGCAATTTTAAAATAACTACCCAGGAGGGTCCCCGAAAGGGGGAATCCCTCCACGTTTCGAATGAAACGTGCAGCCCCGCGTATTTTGGGGGGGGCAAAAATTGCTCTACAGATTCTAACGACGACCACGGCAAAGGCACAACGGACACGGAACACGCAATCACGAAATCTTGTGACGGGGGTTTAGTTGGTATTGTGCCCTTCTGGCACCGAGTCCAACACGGTCCAACACTGCAACACTGCGTGCGTAAATGCATTCCCCTACACAAAAAAAAAAAAAAAAAAAAAAAAAAAGGTTAGGTTAGGTTAGGTTAGGTTAGGTTAGGTTGGGATGCGGTGGGGTGCGGGGTTCGGGAACCTCCGCGTGGTGCACCCCGGGCATCACACAACAACTTGCCCCGGCGGCATCTTGTTGTGTGATGGCTAATCTCGGACGAGACGGAAGGGCTTCTACACGTGACCCGAGAGGCCCGCGCGTAGAAGCCTACATGGTGCGGGGTCCATCTGGGAGCTGTCTGCTAAGCAGAGAGCTCCCAAGTGGACCAAATAGGGAAAATCTCCTAGGAGATCCTCCCTAAAGAGAGGGCTCTTTGCCGAGTGGTCTGGGCTGGGCGGGCGCAGGGGTGCTCTGTATGAGCTCCCGCGGTTGTTTGTTTGGCTCGGATCGGTGCGGTGTGTTTGGAAGAGATCGTAGTAGGCGAAAAATTTTTAGTGTTATTGTGAGGAAAGGGCTTCTACACGTGACCCGAGAGGGCCGCGCGTAAAAGCCTACATGGTGCGGGGTTCCCTGGGAGCTGTCTGCTATGCAGAGAGCTCCCAGGTGGACCAAGGGGAGGAGAGGTGAGAGATCGGTGAGATGCTGTGCGTGGCGACATCTGGCGTTTTCGCTGGATGTCGCGACGCACAGCAGCTAAATCTCAAGGTTCGGGGGTCGCCGAGGGGAGTGTCTGGCACGTGAGCCCGAGATCGCGCTGCTTACAGGGCGCGGTCTCGGGCTTGCAATCCAGGCATGGTCGGCGGGAGGCCGGCCGCTAGACCCCCACCCAGGGGAGCTATACCTTCTAATTTAGTAAAACAATTTATATTATGGAAAGCAATTTTAAAATAACTACCCAGGAGGGTCCCCGAAAGGGGGAATCCCTCCACGTTTCGAATGAAACGTGCAGCCCCGCGTATTCTGGGGGGGGCAAAAATTGCTCTACAGATTCTAACGACGACCACGGCAAAGGCACAACGGACACGGAACGCATGCGATTTGGCACTAAAGGTGGAATGAAGGAGGCTCGTGTGATGTTACCACGCACGACGGCGGGGGATGACTCGGACGCGTCGAGTATCGGTTCGGTGATGATGGTGTCTGACTCATCGGAGGGGCGGTCTCGCAAGAGAGGCCTCGAGAGGGGCGAGACCTGTGGCAGTTCCTGCTCGGGCTCCGACGACACCTTGGAGGGCCCGACGGCGACCAAGGTCATCGCCCCCCGGAGAGGGCGAGGCAGAGGCAGGCCGCCCACTACTGGTAAGTATATGGGTATGGCGAAAGCCATTAAAGATTTGAACTCTGCCCGCGAGGAACAGCTCCGACTGGATGCGGAGGCTGAGCTGGCCAAGCAGCAGGCCGAGCGGAATGACAGGGCCCGGGCGTATTTCCGCAAGGACCCTCGCCTCCCTGGGAGTCACGACGCGGCTGCCCTTGAGAGGGTTATCTCGGACTCGGTAGCCACAATCAAAGATGTGGCCGCCAAGTCCAGGCATCTCAAGGGCACGTTTGTGGGTGCCCTCAAGGATGCGGCGAACGTGGTCCAAAACACGTTCGGGGAGATGCGCGGGCGGACGATGTCGGAGGAGGTGGCCTTGTTGGTAGAGGCCAATAACAGGCTCATGGCGGAGCTCAAGGTTCTTCGCCAAGAAAATGAGCAATTACGAGCCAGGCCGCCGCCGCAGGCCCCTCCTCCGGCTCCTCCTCCCGAAGGAGCTTCCGCCTCTTTGGAGGATATAATGCGGGCGGTCATGGTGCAGGTGGGCACCATGATCACCGCCCGCTTTGAAGGGCTTGAGGAGCGGCTGCTCCCTCCACAGCGCCTCAGGCCGCCTCTGGCGGCGGATAGGCGCAGGGAGGAGCCGCCGCCGGTGCCAAGCACCTCGACTGCTGTGCCCGGCTCTGCGCCTGCGCCAAAGCGGCGCAGACGCAAAGCTGGGAGGCCACAGCCCACACCACTGCCGGAAAACATTCTGACGGAAACCGCGACTGTGACTTCGCAACCGGCTCCCTCGTTGGAGACCTGGTCGGAAGTCGTCAGCCGCGGTTCGAAGAAGAAAAAGAAGAAGAAGAAGGCGGCGCAAGGGCCACGGTCAGCCCCGGCAAAGGCGAAGACCCCTAAACTCCGCCCCCCCGTACTGCAGCGGTGGTCATCACGCTGCAGCCGGGAGCGGAGGAGAGGGGTCTCTCCTACGCCAGGGTGTTGGGGGAGGCCAGGGGTCGAATAGACCTCGCGGCCCTCAACCTCCCGCCCTTGAGAATGCGCACCACCATGACGGGGGCGAGCATTCTCGAGGTGCCGGGAGAAGAGCGGGAGGCCAAGGCCGACTGCCTGGGGGCCGACGCGGGCCATCATGGTGCAAGTAGGCACTATGATGAACGCCCGTTTTGCGGGGTTGGAGGAACGGTTACTGCCTGAAAGACGCCAAAGGCCACCCCTGGCGGCAGACCGGCGCAACGAGGCAACACCCGTTGCTAGTACCTCTGGGACTTCCGCCGGGGGCGCCTCTGCCTCCAGCTATGGACCCCTGGCTTAATCCTCCAGAGGGAATGATTGTGGAAGTGGAGACCAACAAGCCGCTCCCACAAAGTGCCCAAAAGGGCAAGGGTAAAGGAAAGAAGACCAAGTCTTCAAAGACGGGGGTACCAACAGTCTGTGATGATCCGAGCCCCTCACGTCCTGACATAGCTGGCCCCAGCTTTGCGGGCGTGTTAAAGGGGGGATCAAACCAGGCCAAGAAGGCTAAGAAGGCCCCGGCCACGCAGCCAGTCATGAAAAAGTGCAAGGTGCCTCGGATACGTGTCCCTCGCACCTCGGTTGTCATCATGACGATGCAACCCGGGGCTGCAGAGAGGGGACTGACATATGCGCAGGCTCTCGAGGAGGCGCGGAAAAGGATCAACCCAGAGGAGATGGGAATCCAATCCGTCAAGTTCCGATATGCGGCCACTGGTGGCCGAGTGCTGGAGTTGGGAGGGGAGAACAACGCAGCGAAGGCGGATGCTCTCGCTAATAGTCTGCGGGCGGTCTTCAAGCCCGAAGACATACGAGTCAACAGACCGCAGAAAAGCGCGGAGCTGCGCCTGTCTGGGCTGGATGATTCTGTGACAAAGGTGGAGGTGGCCGAGGTCATCGAAAGATTGGGAAGTTGTGGCCCTGACTCGATCAGGGTCCAGGAGATTCGCCGTAATGCTGCAGGTATTGGTACGACCTTCGTGCAATGCCCTGCAGCGGCGGCCAGGAAACTCGCCCAGAGCGAGAGGATAAAGGTGGGGTGGATGTCAGTGAGCGTTAAGCTGCTGGCCCCACGGCCTTTGCGCTGCTACCGGTGCCTAGAGGTGGGGCATGTGCGGGAGCAGTGCAAAGGAAATGTGGATAGAGGTAGCCAGTGCTACCGATGTGGCCAACCCGGCCACAAAGCGGGCGATTGCTCGGCCGAGCCGCACTGCACTCTTTGTGCAGCAGCTAAAAAGCCGGCTGGGCATCGTATTGGTGGCAAGGCTTGCGCTCTGCCGCCACCAAAGAAGAGGACGGCTACTAGAGGTCGGGTAGCTACGACAGGAGGCTCTGGGTGATGGGTTCGGGGGGACCCGCCACCCAACTAGAGAGCCTCGTGAAGGTGCGCAATGTGTTCGAGTCCCGCACATCGCAACCGTGACGGGTGGAGCAAAAGCTCCCAGAGACGTGGTCCCAGCGGGCCAGCGTCAAGGAGACGGGGTCGCGGAAGAGTACGTTGAGCTCCCGTAACTCCGGCTCCTAAGGCGCCTTGAGGGATCTCCCCAGTGGTTTTAGTGGGTAGGCCGTCGGTCGGGAGGACGGAGAGTCCCACATAACCGCTGGCTCCCCCCCCGGGGGCTGGTGGTATGCGTAACGCATTTCCACTGGGTCAAAAAAAAAAAAAAGGTTAGGTTAGGTTTTTTTTTTTTTTTTTTTTTTTTTTCCTGTCCCGGTGCAAGGACCGGGCCCGCGAGCTATCCCTAACGTGGGTGATTAGGGGTTTACGTCAAATTATATTTATTACATCAAAAAAAAAGAAACTTACACAATCTAATTTTTCCTATCTAATATATCTAATATCTCTATAATATATATCTAATTCTTATAGAACTCTAGTTCTATGGTTATACAAATTACAAGACATTTTGGCTTTGGTTAGGTTAGGTTAGGTTAGGTTAGGTTAGGTTAGGTTAGGTTAGGTTAGGTTAGGTTAGGTTAGGTTAGGTTAGGTTAGGTTAGGTTAGGTTAGGTTTTTTTTTTTTTTTTTTTTTTCCTGTCCCGGTGCAAGGACCGGGCCCGCGAGCTAAGGGGTCCCACCATGGGGTAAGTGGGTCAAATACAGATTCCTTTATTTACTAAGGCTATTCTTAAAATTAAAAGTTATACATTATTACAAGGTTCTTTCTAGCTTTCTCTTAGATATATTGCAATAGTTATCTAGAGTATGATACATTGTTGTATACATTTCAAGTGGTTAATTAATTTTGACTTATTCTACTTGCTCGTATTACATTAATTTGTTGTATCTATTTAATGTTCTACTTATTATACATGTATTATGCAGTCGTGTTTCCACTTCAATGTTATCCTCTCGTTTGCGAGATATTTGCTAATATTGTGTTGTTCTTTATTATTTCCAACTTTGTTCGTTGTTTTCCGTTTAGTCACCTTAACTAAATGTTTCGCAGATTTGCGACAACTGTAATCTCGCTGTGAAGTATCTCATATATTATTTTATCTGCTGACCTATTCTTCCCTATTTTCTTTTCTCATTCTTAACTTAGTATATATCTATTTTTTCTTGGTAGTACTGTATTTATTTACATTTCTTGTTCATTCACCGCTTTATATATACTCAAGTTCTATATATAATGGTTAAATTGTTTCATGACTTTATTATATTTTTTGTTTTCCATATAAATGAGTATTATCTAATTTTTACTACAAGTTTCCTTACATAGGTTCTCTTATGTTTAACGGGTTACCTGCTGTTGGTTTCACCTTAACCCTTTAAAATCGGCCTTTAAGCCTTTTACAGGCGGAGGGGTCCCCCCGCTCCCGGCATTTTTCGAAAACACGAAAAATCGCCGAGACTTTACGTGTGCGCTCGGCGTGCGTCCTTGCGCATTATTTTATACCTAGTGATCGATTAGTTCTATCTAGGCTGCTATGAGTTACTTTATCATAAAGCTATTGAAATAAGCTACAAAACGATGTATAATTGTTCTCCATTTTATTTTTATTTTATTTTACACAGATTTTTCTTCGTACCTGAAGTCGAAAAAAGTTATACTTTTGAAAAAGTGGGTGTTTGTATAGAAAATAAATTGTTTTATGTATTGGTGGTTATGTTTTTTATAAACAACTATATCTACCCCTTATAAATCGAAACTAAAAAGTATATGCTTTCATACTTATATTTTGATATTTTCGACTTTGAAAATACCTAACAGAACAGAAATTGCATGCCGGTTCGGACCGGTTTTTTAAAAAATTTCGTGTGGTACCATTTAGGTATCTAGGCTTTATATATAAACACCAATCGATAGAAAATATATTCAGAAATCTTATAAAAATACTAGTAGAACCGATAATTAGAATAATCTATACTCAATTAGGCAAAATGTGAGGAACGAGAATTGAAAAAATGGCCGCCATTTTCGTAAGCCATATGGCTTCATCCGATCTTTGGTGTCAAAAATCTAAAACACATTGTACTATTATGAATATGAAAAAAGCTTTTTATATTCTCCTTAAATGTTTAAAAACAAAAACACTTACCGATATATAACCGGAAAACAGAGAAAATCACAATTTATTGCACCCACAACACTCACTATTTCACTAACACACCGGACGCGTCATGGCGCCAAAACGCTCGCGGTCGCACTGTCGATATTATTACAAAAATGTTCGGAGTGAATGCAGTTCTCGGTCTCGTTTTGAAGCTAGCTTCAATAGGTCTTATGTCTATAAAACAGTTATGAGAATATCAACCTTCGCTTGAACAAAATAAGGTTCAAAAGCAGCAACGGTCTTACTGGGACAATTGTCACAGTGCGATCTTTAGACACAAAAAAAAAATCTGCATGGGATGGAACAGTTATGGGAATAGCAACCTTCGCTTGAACAAAATAAGGGTCAAAACGGCTTAAAACGGTTTTACTGTGACAATTGTCCCAGTCCGATGTTGAAGAGTTAAGCTGACTTTTCGGACTTTTGTATGGGTACGTGTTTGTGTATTTTGATGATTTGTATGGTTTTTAAAACCGTTTGATTTGTTGTGGTAATTCGTGTTTGTGATTTGCTCTGTTTTCCATCCATAAGGTGTTTGTTTGTGTGTGTATGCAAGCGTGTATGGTTTGTATGTATATGCGTGAGTCTTTGTGTGTGTATCTGATTGTATGTGTGCGAGCATGTGAGTTGGTTTGGGTATTATGACGGTTTAAGCGTCATTAGTGAAATCAAGTAATGGTCATTACAGTATGTTGGTCTGAGGTCAAATGCTTGTGACATAGACCATCTTGTCCTTGCATTTAGTTCGTAGCTTGTTTGTGTGAGTGGGTGTGAGTGCTTGATTTGTGTTTTTTCTCCATCTTCAGTCCGATCTCTCGGTGATTTCGCCTATATTTTACTCTATTTTGTTTATTATCGGCTTTTGCGAAGGCAGCCGCTGCACGCGGTGGCGTATTGAGTGAGTGCTGTTGTATGATTTGATTGTTTTGTAAATGTTTTGTGTTCAAGTGCTTTTTTATTTGTGGCTGTGTAGTTGTTCGTTGTATCTTGCATGTGTAGTATAATTTGTCCGTTTTTGTTAGTGTGTTTTCGACTGAAATCTGGCCTAGTTTCCTATGAAGCTGGGCCATATTTGCTTGTCTTATGTGTAGTAATCGTGATATTTGTATAATTCGTATGTTTCTTCTTTTAGGTATGTGTTTGTCTGTTATAAAGCCATCGCGTGCAGAGGCCCTGAAGCCGTTAAGCCGCAGATTTACGGTCATGGTGCCCTCAGCAATACGCCACGGTGGACCGCGCAAGTGCGTCCCACTTGCGCCGCACCGGGCAGTCATTGCTGAAAGCACCATGTTCCGTTGTATCAAGTTTTGCTCGATTACAGTTCACGCACGTCGGGGGCCCCTGCGCGAGCCAGATCGGGCACCCAGACCGCAGGTGCGGGCCGCCGCAGTGGCTGCACACGTCGACGGTGTCCTGGCAGAATCGCTTGCCGTGACCGTACCCCAGACAGCGTGAACACTGTATTAGCGGTGTCTGGTCGGTCACACGCAAGCGCTGCATGTCGACATGCACCACCCCCGCAGCGGTCGCTCCCTGCCAGACGACAGGCGGTACCCTGACCACCACGTTGGCTGTTAGAGGATTTCTTGCTATGGCCCTGTATCGGACCTCGAGCTCCGCCTCAGCAGTGTCCGTGCCGGCGAACAGATGCGCGTTCTGCGTTCTCAGGGCCTTCACAATGTCCTCGTTGGTATTAGCCTTGAGGACACCGTGAATCCGTATCAGAGGGTCCTTGTTTCGCATGTCCAGCACGGTGAATTGGTCTTCCTTCTTCGCTATCTTGTCCCGTATTTTCCTAATCTCCTCTTTATTCCTACAGCCGACTATAATTTTGTTGTCCCGCGCCCGGCGGATCTTGTCGATGCGCATCCCTTCTTCCTTAGGGCTCGCACCCCGTCTCCGCTCGGAGGGCCTGGGCCATCGGGCACTGCCTGATGGCCCACGCTCCTCCCGAGGTGGGGGACGCGCTGCTATAGGTTCTCCAGCGCGTCCCAGGAGCCACAATGCGGGGGTTCCGACCCCCCGCGAGGCGAGCCCGAAAGGGTGACATGGTGATGTCAGAGTTGCGCGGGCGAATGCGAAAGCGGTTCCGCAACTCTGACATTGCACCATGGTAGGGAAATCTTGTGACGGGGGTTTAGTTGGTATTGTGCCCTTCTGGCACCGAGTCCAACACGGTCCAACACCACAACACTGCGTGCGTAAATGCATTCCCCTACACAAAAAAAAAAAAAAAAAAAAAATAAAATAAAAAAAAAAAAAAAAAAGGTTAGGTTAGGTTTGGTTGGGGTGCGGTGATCGGAAACCTCCTCGTGGTGCATCCTGGGCAACGTCACTCGGTAACTTATCTTGGTATATCTTACCCAGTGGCGGCTAATTCCGGTCGGGGAAGGCCGAACTTCTGAACGTGCTCCTCACCCTTAGAGTTGCACGAGCAGAAGTTCGGTAGGGGGGGAACTGGAATGACTTGGAATGTTAGTGGGCTGATTCGCTATCTGGCGTACTAACATCCAAGTCATTTCAGAAGTGGTGGTTTTGTCCTCTGGAGGACTCTGATGGCAGAGTCTTGCGCAGACGGGCATCGGGCGCAGTTGGCGCATTTGTGGTGGGATCCATTTTGGATCAGTAAGTTCGCTTTGTGTTGCGACACTTTGCGATCTTCGTCGGGTGTCGCAACACAAAGCTCCAAATCTCAAGGTTCGGGGGTTGCCGAGGGGAGTGTCTGGCACGGGAGTCCGAAACTGTGCTGCTTACAGGGCATAGTTTCGGACTCGCGATCCAGGCATGGTCGACGGGATGTCGGCCATTAGACCCCCCCACTGGGGAGCTTCACCCCTTAAAAAGCGACAAACATGGATAAGCGCAATTTTAAGAGTACAACTACCCAGGAGGGTCCTCGCGAGAGGGAATCCCTCCACGCTCCGGCGTGGAGGCAGTCCCCAATCGTACTATGGGGGGGACAAAAATTGCAGTTTCTCAAACGACGACTTACGCAAACGAACAACGGATTCTGATAAATCTAACGAGGTGGTTTTGGGCGGAGCAAGCCTGCGAGAGGCGCGGGTTGTGCTCTCGCGTTATGAGGAGAGTGGGCAGTTCTCGAGTCCGGCAGAGGATTCGGACAACCAGAGTTTGGTGTCCGTGGAGTCTCTCCGCTCGAGGGCATCTCTGGCTCATTCCGGACGCAAGCGCGGTCGGGGTGCTGGCGTTGACGGTGACTCCATAACCTCAGACAGCGAGGTAGAGGAGCCGGCCGCAAAACTGGTGACGCCGCAAAGGCGAGGCAGAGGCCGACCACCCACCACGGGTGAGTTTGCTGGCCTTGCTGCGGCAAAAGCAGCACTTGTGGCTGCCGAGAGGGAAGAGATGGAGCTCAGGGCAGAGCGCGAGGTTGCAGAGTTGGCCCAGCGGTGCCGTCCGACGAGGTCGACACCCACGCGGGTGTCGGAATCTTCGGCGGACCGGGGGGAGGAGCCGGTAACTGACCTTTGTCATAGGGCCATGGATTGCGTTGCCACGGTCGTTTCTGTGGCAGCGAGGTCCGGGAACCTTAAGGGCACGTTTCAACGTGCCCTAAAGGAAGCGGCGACCTCACTCCGCGAGATCATCGGTGACCTCAGAGAGAGGACCACCAATGAGGAGACGGAGGTGCTGCAGCGCACAAATTCGCGCCTGCAGACCGAAGTGGCGGATCTCCGGAAAGAGATCGTCGAGCTTCGGAAAGAGATGCTTGAGACGCGCGCAGCAGCTCAGGTAACTGGACGGACGTGTCCCGGCGGATCGACACAGGCCGGCTTAGCTCCGGAAGAGCTCGAGCAGCGGCTGGTTCGCCAAGTCGGCGACATGATAAACGCGCGTATGGCAGCGCTGGAGGAACGGCTTCTCCCAGAGAAGCGCGTCAGACCTCCGCTGGCCGCCGACCGCAAAGTGAACACGCAGGCCAGACCGACTGGAGGTGTAGACCCGGGGTCGTCAACACCTTCCCACCCCGAAATGGAGGTGGTCATGCCAGCCGGAAGTGCCGTTTCCGCAGTGGGCAAGTACTCCCATAGACGAACGCCCACCGAGATTGCGGAGAGAAGGCGAAAGATTCTGGGGCTTCCGCCGGGGGCGCCTCTGCCTCCAGCTATGGACCCCTGGCTGAATCCTCCAGAGGGAATGATTCCAGAGGTAATGGAGACGAACCTGCCGCCTCCACAAAGTGCCCCAAAGGGCAAAGGAAAAGGGAAGGGGAAGTCCACTAAGACTCCCAAGTCAGTGACTCCCAGTGCCGAAAAGGATCCCGGCCCCTCACAGTCCAAATCAGCCGCAAACGGCTGGACGGAGGTGGGCAAGGGAGGATCCAGAAAGGGCTCGAAGAAAGCAGTGGCAAAGGCTGCTCCAACGGAGCCCAAGGCGGCGCCGAAGCCTAGGATACGCATCCCTCGCACCTCGGTTGTTATCATGACGATACAACCCGGGGCTGCCGAGAGGGGCATATCCTACGCTGAGGCATTGACGGAGGCGAAGAGACAGATCGTCCCAGAGGAGCTGGGGATCCAGTCTCTTACATTCCGACGGGCGGCCACTGGTGGTCGTGTGTTCGAGTTGGCGGGAGAAGGGAACGCTGCGAAAGCAGATACCCTCGCCAATAGATTGAGGACTGTCTTCAAGCCCGAGGACATCCGGGTACACAGACCTGAAAAGTGCGCGGAGTTGCGCCTTTCCGGTCTTGATGACTCAGTGTCAAAGGTGGAGGTGGCAGAGGCCATTCAGAGGTTGGGAAGATGTGGCCCTGACTCGATCAGGGTCAAGGACATCCGCCGTAACGCTGCAGGTATTGGTACGACCTTCGTCCAATGCCCTGCAGCGGCGGCAAGGAAACTCGCCCAGAGCGAGAGGATCAAGGTGGGGTGGGTGTCAGTGCGCGTCAAGCTGCTGGCCCCACGGCCTTTGCGCTGCTACCGGTGCCTGGAGGTGGGGCATGTCCGGGAGCAGTGCAAAGGAAATGTGGATCGAGGTAGCCAGTGCTACCGATGTAGCCAGCCTGGCCACAAAGCGGGCGATTGCTCGGCCGAGCCGCACTGCACTCTGTGCGAAGCAGCAAGCAAGCCGGCCGGGCATCGTATTGGGGGCAAAGCCTGCGCTCTGCCACCGCCGAGGAGGAAGAAGCGAGCTACACCGGTAGCAACGATCGGAGACTCTGGGCGTCGGGTTCGGGGGGACCCGAAGCTCAACTAGAGAGTCTCGTGAGGGTGCGCGATGTGTCCGAGTCCCACACATCGCCACTGTTACGGGTGGAGCAAAAGCTCCCCGAGACGTGGTCCCATCGGACCAGCGTCGTGGGTACGGGGTTGCGGAAGCGTGCATTGAGCCCAAGGTTAGTCCCACCGTTGAAGATGCGCGCGTCAGCCTCCGGGGCGCGCATCCTTGAGATTCCCGGGACAGAGAGGGATGCGATAGCTGATTCTTTGGCTGAGAAGCTCAGGGAGGTATTTAGAGGATCGGAGGAGTTGAAGGTGTCGAGACCGACCCTCACCGCAGACCTGCGAGTGAGTGGGTTGGACGACTCTATCAACTCCGCCGAACTGTTGGCGGCTCTGGCACGGGCAAGTGCATGCCCTGCGGCTGATATCAAAGTGGGTGATATCAGAAGAGGCCCTGCAGGCATGGGCACTGCTTTTGTAAAGTGTCCCATTGCAGCCGCGAAGAAAATGATCGCCAACGGTGGTCGCCTCTTAGTGGGGTGGGTGGCGGCGCAGGTCAAACTCCTGGAAGCGAGACCGCGCCGTTGCTTTAGGTGCCTTGCATTGGGCCACGTCAGAGCACAGTGCAAGTCAGAAGTGGATCGCAGCAACGATTGCTATCGTTGCGGCAAAATTGGCCACAAGGCCAAAGAGTGCAGTGCTCCACCGCACTGTACTCTCTGCGAGGCCGCGGGAAAACCCGCGGAACACCTTTTCGGGGGCAAAGCTTGCGCCAAGTCCCCGTCTAATACAAAGGGAAGGAAGAAGCCAGCTAAGACCAAGCAAAAGCCTAGGTCGCAGCTAACTCGTCCAATAACGGAGCAGGCGGAAGACATGGAGGAAAGTTAGTATGGCAGTAAAACTAACTTTCCTCCAGGCGAATATCAACCACTCCGCTAGTGCACAGGATCTACTTCTCCAGTGCATGGCGGAGCGGCTTATTCAGGTGGGTGTAGTGACTGAGCCGTACAGAGTCCCGTCTAGATCGGATTGGGTTGGGGACCTAGACGGATTAGTTGCAATCACCACACAGTCACCGGTGCCTTCGCCCACTTTCGTCGGTACCACGAGAGGTCGTGGTTTTGTCGCAACTGGGATCGGAGGAATGGTGATAATAGGGGTGTACTTCTCTCCCAACAGGGCCCTCGCCGAATTCGAGGACTTTCTCGTTGAGGTGGGGACCCTCGTGGGACAAAGTCGTCCCAGCCCCGTCATTGTTCTTGGAGATCTCAACGCAAAGTCAACTGCGTGGGGATCTCTGACAACCAACGCGCGAGGCAGGGTTGCAGAAGAATGGCTCAGTGAGACGGGACTGTGTGTAGTCAATGTGGGAATGGAACTCACTTGTGTGCGGCGGGATGGAGGATCGGTGGTCGATGTGACTCTTGCCACCCCAGAGGTTGGTCGACGTATTCTCGACTGGAGGGTACTGGTGGACGAGGAAACGCTTTCCGACCACCGCTATATTCGCTTCGATGTTTCTTCGTCTTCGTTGGCACAGCGTCCAATAGTGCCGCTCGTTTCAGGCCCCAGATGGGTACTGAAGCGCCTTAACTTGGAGCTGTTACAAGAAGCAGCCTTAGTCCAGGCGTGGAATGCCAGACCGGCAGAACCGTTGGACGTAGACGAGGAGGCCGAAGCTCTGTGCAAAGCGATGTCGCACGTCTGCGACGCCGCCATGCCCAGAGCAAAGACCCTACCCAGCAGACGTCAGGTCTACTGGTGGTCTGAAGAAATCGCAGAGCTCCGCCGCCACTCTATGGCAAAACGTCGCCTCTATTTGCGACACCGGAGGCGTAGAAATTGTGACATAGAGGAGTCTAACGCCCTGTATGCGTCATACAGAGAAGCGTTACTGATTCTCCGCGCTGCAATTGCCGAAGCAAAGGAGGCGTCATGGCGACAGCTGCTGGAGTCGCTGGATCGAGATCCGTGGGGGCGCCCCTACCAAATGGCGAGGCGAAAGCTTCGCCCGTGGGCGCCTCCCGTCACCAGTACGCTGGAGCCACAAGTCCTGCGGCGGGTGGTTGAGGGACTGTTCCCGGATAGTCCGGGAACCGACTTTGTCCCTCCCACCGCAGTTGTAGCACGGGAAGATAACTCCACGGAAGAGGAGGACGAGCCTCCCGATGTCTCAGAGGGAGAATTGGGAGCGGCCGTCCTGAAGATGAGGGCCAAGAACACAGCGCCGGGGCCTGACGGTATACCCGGCCGTGTGTGGGCACTCGCTCAGGACGCTCTGGGCCCTCGCCTCAGGAATCTCCTTAGCCGCTGCATGCGAGAAGGGAGATTCCCAAGGCGATGGAAAAGAGGGAGACTGGTCCTCCTCAGAAAAGAGGGGCGGCCTGAGGACGAGCCATCCGGCTACCGTCCAATAGTCCTGCTGGACGAGGCGGCCAAGCTCTTGGAGCGTATCGTCGCTGCCCGCCTAGCCAGGCACCTCGAGACGGTGGGCCCGAATCTCTCCGACAAGCAGTTTGGGTTCCGGCGAGGTCGTTCGACGATTGACGCCATCAATCTCGTCCACGACCTCTCCGAGAAGGCGTTCTCCAGTGACGGGGTGTTGTTGGCGGTGTCTTTAGACATAGCCAACGCGTTTAACACCCTGCCCTGGACAACTATCACGGAGGCGCTCAGATTGTACCGAGTGCCCCGGTACCTGCGGTGCCTCGTTGAGAACTATCTTTCTGAGAGAGTCGTAGTGTTCCCAACGAAGGAAGGAGAAGTAGCGAGCCCCATGTCACGCGGAGTTCCACAGGGGTCTGCTCTCGGGCCATCCCTGTGGAACTTAGGCTATGACTGGGTGCTCAGAGGCGCTAATTTGCGTGGCGTCGGCCTAATTTGCTACGCCGACGACACGCTAGTTACCGCCAGAGGAAGAGATTACCGCGAGGCAACGCGGCTTGCGACCGCGGGTGTTGCAGCCGTAGTCGCAAGAATTCGGAGTCTGGGCTTGGAGGTGGCGCTCCACAAATCGGAGGCAATATGCTTCCACGGCCGAAGAAGACCGCCACCTGCAGGCTCACACATAGTGGTTAGTGGCGTGACCATTCCTGTCAAGCCGACACTGAAGTACCTTGGTGTCGTGCTTGACAGCAAGTGGAAGTTCGGGGCTCATCTCCGTCAACTTGCTCCAAAGTTGACGCAGACAGCGTCGGCGTTGAGCCGGCTCCTCCCGAACATGGGCGGAGGCAGCGGACGCTGCCGCCAACTTTACATGGCGGTGGTAAAATCAATGGCGCTGTACGGGGCTCCAATATGGGTGGACCGGCTGGACCGCCAGGACATGGCGCTCCTTCACCGGGCCCAGCGGACGATGGCTGTGAGAGTGTGTCGGGGATACCGCACAATCTCACATGAGGTGTCTTGTGTTCTCGCCGGATCACTGCCCTGGCGCTTAGAGGCAGAGGTTCTTTCCTCAGTCTATTGGCGCCGGGCGCGAGCAAGAGACGAGCACCTGCGCTTCGCCCCACAAGAGGTGGTGCGATGGCGCAGGGATGCCAGGGCCAGAGCCTTGGTCAAGTGGAGAGATGAGATTCTCTCTGGACCTACTCAGCGAGGAGCCGGCGCTCGACGGCTCCTTGAAGCGATCCAGCCCATCCTCGTTGAGTGGGTCCAGCGACGACACGGAGTCCTCACCTTCCGGACCACACAAGTGCTCACCGGGCATGGCTGCTTTGGGAGTTACTTGTGCAAAATAGCCGGTAGGGAGGAGACCCCTGTTTGCCACCGGTGCGGTTTCGCGGTCGACACTGCGCGACACGTGCTGGAGGCATGCCCGGGTGAAGAGGAACCGCGGTTATCCCTGGTCGCGGTCGTGGGGGCGGACCTCTCACTGCCGACCATCTTGAATAAGATGCTCGAAAGTGAGAAGTCGTGGGAGGCGGTAGTCTCCTTCTGTGAGACCGTTATCTCGCGGAGGGAGACGGAGGAGCGAGAGAGGGAGGTAGATCCTCTTGCTCATCCGCGGAGGCGGAAGAGGACACGGAGGCGAGCCACGCTGGCTCGCACTCCATCTCCACTTGGAGGGACTGGGACGTCGGGCGTCTAGGGCCGCCCGACACCCAATCTAGGGATAGGCCCTCCCGAGGAGGAGACGCGCCGTGGTTTCTGGTGCGTCGCTGGAGCCAAATGCGTGGGTTCTGACCCCCCGCGAGGCGGGCCCGCAAGGGTGACGGAAGAGGTGGAGACGCGGTCGAATGCGAACGTGACCCTACGGCTCTACCTCTTACCGTGACGGAGAAACCTGTGAGGGTTTTAGTCGGTAGGGGCACCACTCTTGAGTGGAGTCGAGCCCGACACACCTGCCGTGTCCCTACACGGTGGACGGTGCGTAAATGCATTTCCCCCACATAAAAAAAAAAAAAAAAAAAAAAAAAAAAAAAGGTTAGGTTAGGTTGGGATGCGGTGATCGGAAACCTCCTCGTGGTGCATCCTGGGCAACGTCACTCGGTAACTTATCTCCGTATATCTTACCCAGTGGCGGCTAATTCCGGTCGGGGAAGGCCGAACTCCTGAACGTGCTCCTCACCCTTAGAGTTGCACGAGCAGAAGTTCGGTAGGGGGGGGGGGACTGAAATGACTTGGAATGTTACTGGGCTGATTCTTATCTGGCCTAGTAACATCCAAGTCATTTCAGAAAGTGGTGGTCTGTCCTCTGGGGGACTCTGGATCCAGAGTCTTGCGCAGACGGACATCTGGCACTTTTAGAGTGTGTGTGTTGGGGATCCGTGATGGATCGTGTGGATCGGTTTTGCGTTGCGACACTTTGCGATTTTCGTTGGGTGTCGCAACGTAAAAATATATATACCAAATCTCAAGGTTCGGGGGTCGCTGAGGGGAGTGTCTGGCACGCGAGCCCGAGACTGCGCTGCTTAAAGGGCGTAGTCTCGGGCTGGCGATCCAGGCATGGTCGGTGGGAGGTCGGCCGTTAGACCCCCACCCAGGGGAGCTATACCATTAATTTAGCGCAAAATAAAAAAATATGGAACACAGCAATTTTACGAATATTACCCAGGAGGGTCTCCGAAAGGAGGAATCCCTCCACGTCTCTCAAGAGACGTGCAGCCCCACGTATTCTGGGGGGGGCAAAAATTGCTCGGTTGATACAACTCACGACTATGGCTTACGGAATAATGACTTTGATTGCAATATGGTTAGGAATAAGGAGATGGTGAAAGATGTGCGCGTCGTGTTAACGCGTTACGAAGACGAGGGTGAATCGGACACCTCAGGCGCTTCCATGGTGACTGTATCCGACTCACACATCAGACGCTCTCGAAAGAGAAGTGTAGATCGAAGGGATGGTTTTGGCAGCTCCCGCTCCCGCTCTGGTTCCGGTGATTCCTTGCAAGGCCCTGCCACCAAGGTAGCCGCCGCCCGGAGAGGGAGGGGCAGACCGCCAACAACCGGCGAGTTTGTCGGTATGAGCAAGGCCAAGGCTGAGTACATCCGCGTTTGCGAAGAGGAGATGATGCTCGAGGTCGAAAGGCAAATGGCCCAGGAGCAGAATCAGAAGAGAGAGAGAGCGCGTTCCTACTTCAAAAAGGACACGCGAAAGGTAGAAAACCACAATGCGGCTGAACTGGAGAGAATTATTTTGGACTCGGTGGAAACAATTAAAGATGTTGCCATCAAGTCCAAACATCTCAAGGGGACATATATGAGGGCCCTTAAGGATGTCGCTGAAACGGTTCAGGATGCATTCAATGAAATGCGCGGGAGAACAGTGTCTGAGGAGGTGGCCTTGCTCATAGAGGCAAACAGGAGGCTCACAACGGAGCTGCAAGAGATCCGCCGTGAAGTTGAGCAACTGCGAGCAAGACCACCTCCTGCCCCGGCAGCTACTCCTGTAGCTCCTGCTCTGGAGGAGATGATGCGGACTGTCATGACACAGGTTGGCACAATGGTCAACGCTCGTTTTGCTGGCCTGGAGGAGAGACTCCTTCCGGAGAAGCGCCAGAGACCACCACTGGCCGCGGATAAGAAAAGGGCGGAGGACCCTATGCCGAGCACATCGGCGGCAAAACCTCAGCCGGTCAATCTTCCTTCTCGTGCACCACCAAAGGCGGGGAGCTCTCGGTCACAGAAGGAGATCGCTACAAAAATGAGTGCACCCACACCTCATCCAACGGTACCACCCCAGGAAACGTGGCAGAAGGTAGTCAGGCGAAGACGTGTCACCAAAACAGGTGACAGAGGAGCAGGACCCCAAGGTGGCAGATCCACAGCCCCAAACCGGAATCCAGCCTCAAAGCCTCCCCAGGCCAAAAAGAAGAAAGCGGCCAAACTCCGCCCCCCTCGTACTGCAGCCGTAGTTATCACACTGCACCCAGGGGCGGCGGAGAAAGGCATAACTTATGCCAAGGTGCTGGAGGAAGCCAAGAGCCGAATCGACATGGAGGCTTTGGGTATGCCACCCATGAAGATGAGAGCTACGGCTACCGGAGCAAGAATCTTCGAAGTACCCGGGGCCAACAAAGATGAGAAAGCCGACTCTCTGGCCCAAAGGCTAAGAGAGGTCTTTCAAGGCTCAGAGGAGCTAAGGGTGTCGAGACCGACCACCACTGCCGATTTGCGTGTGAGTGGGTTGGACGACTCAATTAACTCCAATGAGCTGAAGGCGGCTATTGCGCGAGCAGGCGGTTGCCAGGAGCCCGATGTTAAAACGGGCGACATTAGAAGGGGCCCAGCTGGAATGGGAACAGCGTTCGTGCGGTGTCCCGTGACAGCTGCAAAGAAGATTGTGGGGAGTGGCGGTCGTCTTTTGATCGGTTGGGTGGCGGCACAGGTAAAGCTTCTAGAGGCTAGACCGCGCCGCTGCTTTAGATGTCTCGCGCTGGGTCATGTTAGAGCCCAGTGCAAGTCTGAAGTAGACCGCAGCGAGGAATGTTATCGCTGCGGTAAAACTGGCCATACGGCCTAGGGTTGCTCTGCTGCCCCACATTGCACGTTATGTGCGGCTGCGGGGAAAGCAGCAGGACACCTCTCCGGGGGCAAAGCATGCGCCAAGTCTCCGAACAAGAAAGGGGAGAAAAAGAAGACCGCTGCGACCAAAACTAGTGCGCACCCGCCTCGCCCTGTGACGGCGCTGGAGGAAAGCATGGAGGAAACCTAGTATGGCGCCAAAACTAAGTTTCCTCCAGGCGAATATAAACCACTCCGCTCGTGCCCAGGACCTGCTACTCCAGAGCATGGCGGAGCGGTTAATACAAGTGAGTGTGGTGACAGAGCCATACAGTGTCCCACCCAGGTCGGACTGGGTTGGGGACCTGGACGGAATGGTGGCGATCACCACGCAATCACCCGTACCTTCCCCCACTTTTGACAGAGTCATGACAGGGCACGGCTTTGTCGCGACTGGGATGGGAGAGTTGAAGGTAATAGGGGTGTACTTCTCTCCCAATAGGGCCCTTGCCGAATTCGAGAACTTTCTTGATGAGGTGGGGACCTTAGTGGGACAGAGCAGCCCAAGCTCGGTGGTGGTTCTCGGGGATCTCAACGCCAAGTCCGCAGCGTGGGGATCACCGACAACCAACCCACGAGGCCGGCTCGTCGAGGAGTGGCTCACAGAGACGGGACTATGTGTGCTCAACACGGGACAGGAACAAACCTGTGTCAGGCGCGAGGGAGGATCGGTCATAGACGTGACGTTTGCTACTCCAGACGTCGCTCGACAGGTCGCGGACTGGAGAGTACTGGTGAACGAGGAGACGCTCTCTGACCACCGGTACATAGCGTTCAGCGTCTCCTCACCCAACGCGGAGGTTAGAAGTGTTCCGGTTCAATCAGGACCAAGGTGGGTGCTGAAGTGCCTCGATTCAGAGTTGCTTCAGGAGGCGGCTATTTTTCAGGCATGGAACGCCAGACCAGCAGGACCAATGGACTTAGAGGAGGAGGCAGAAGCTCTGTGCTCCGCTATGTCGCACATTTGCGACGCCGCCATGCCAAGAGCGAAAGCCTTACCCAGCAGACGTCAGGTCTACTGGTGGTCTGACGATATCGCCGAGCTCCGACGCCACTCTATGGCGAAACGTCGGAGATATGTGCGATATCGTAGAAGAAGAAACCAGGACATAGAGGAGTGCAACGCTCTCTATGTTGCGTACCGAGAGGCAACCAAGACTCTCCGTGCTGCAATTGCCGAAGCGAAAGCAGCGTCATGGAACCAGCTGCTGGAGACGCTGGAGCGCGATCCGTGGGGATGCCCCTACCAAATGGCAAGGCGAAAGCTTCGCCCCTGGGCGCCCCCAGTCACCAGCACGCTGGAGCCCCATGTTCTGCGGCGAGTGGTTGAGGGACTGTTCCCGGATAGCCCAGGAACCGACTTCGTCCCTCCTACCGCGGCTTTATCTCGGAGAGACGATGAAATAGAAGAAGAGGAGGACGAACCACCCGCAGTCTCCGAGGGAGAGCTGGGAGTGGCCGTCCTAAAGATGAGGGCCAATAACACGGCGCCGGGGCCAGACGGCATACCTGGCCGTGTGTGGGCTCTAACTCAGGACCAGCTGGGCCCTCGCCTCGGGAATCTACTTAGTCGCTGTTTGCGAGAAGGTAAATTCCCCAGGCGATGGAAGAGAGGAAAACTTGTCCTCCTCAGGAAAGAGGGGCGGCCTGAGGACGAGCCATCTGGGTACCGTCCAATAGTGTTACTTGATGAGGCGGCCAAGCTCTTGGAGCGCATCGTCGCTGCCCGCCTCGCCAAGCACCTTGAGAGTGAGGGCCCGAATCTTTCCAACAGGCAGTACGGGTTCCGGAGAGGTCGTTCGACGATTGACGCTATCGATCACGTCCACGACCTCTCCGATAAGTCAGTCTCCAGTGACGGGGTGTTGTTGGCAGTGTCACTCGATATAGCCAACGCATTCAACACCCTGCCCTGGACAACAATAACGGAGGCGCTCAGGTACCACAAAGTGCCCCGGTATCTGCGGCGTCTAGTTGGGAACTACCTATCAGAGAGAGAAGTAGTGTTCCCAACAAAAGAAGGAGAAGTGGTGAGCCCCATGTCACGCGGGGTTCCACAGGGGTCTGCTCTTGGGCCACTCCTGTGGAACCTAGGCTATGACTGGGTGCTCAGAGGCGCTAACTTGCGTGGCGTCGGTCTAGTTTGCTACGCCGACGACACGCTTGTTACCGCCAAAGGGAAGGACTATCGCCAGGCAGCTCTGCTGGCGACTGCGGGTGTGGCGGCCGTTGTGGCTAAAGTTCGGAGTCTGGGCCTGGAGGTGGCGCTCCATAAATCGGAAGCAATATGCTTTCACGGAGCAAGAAGAGCGCCACCTGCAGGTTCACACATTATAGTGAGTGGTGTGGCTATCCCTGTCAAGCCGACACTAAAATACCTTGGTGTCGTTCTTGACAGCAGATGGAAGTTTGGGGCTCATCTGCGCCAACTTGTTCCTAAGTTGACGCAGACAGCATCAACACTGAGCCGGCTTCTCCCCAATATGAATGGAGGCAATGGACGCTGCCGCCAACTGTACATGGCGGTGGTAAGGTCCATGGCTTTGTACGGCGCTCCTATATGGGCAAGCCGATTGGATCGCCAGGATAAAGCGCTCCTTCACCGGGCCCAGCGGACAATGGCCGTGAGAGTGTGTCGGGGTTACCGCACACTCTCACACGAGGTGGCCTGCACACTTGCCGGGTCGTTGCCCTGGTGCCTAGAGGCTGAGTTTCTGTCCTCGACCTACTGGCACCGGAAGCAAGCGAGAGAAGAGGACCCGCGATTCGCCCCACAAGAGGTGGTGCGATGGCGCAGGGCTGCCAGGGCCAGGGTCCTGGTGAAGTGGAGCGAGCAGGTTCTCTCCGGACCTACTCAGCGAGGAGCCGGCGCTCGACGGCTCCTCGAGGCGATGCGGCCCATCCTCGCTGAGTGGGTCCAGCGAAAACACGGAGCCCTCACCTTCCGGACCACACAAGTGCTCACCGGACATGGGTGTTTCGGAAGTTACCTGTACAAAGTGGCCAGAAGGGAGGAGACCCCGGCGTGCTACCGGTGCGGTTCTGCGGTCGATACCGCTCAACACGTGCTGGAGGCGTGCCCGGGTGAAGAGGAACCGCGGCTATCCCTGGTCGCGGTCGTGGGGGCGGACCTCTCACTGCCGACCATCTTGTCTAAGATGCTCGAAAGTGAGAGGTCGTGGGAGGCGGTAGTCTCCTTCTGCGAGACTGTTATCTCGCGGAGGGAGACGGAAGAGCGAGAGAGGGAGGTGGACCCTCTTGCTCCTCCGCGGAGGCGGAAGAGGACACGGGGGCGAGCCACGCTGGCTCGCACCCCGTCTCCACTTGGAGGGCTTGGGGCGTCGGGCATTTAGGGCCGCCCGACACCCCATCTAGGGATAGTCCCTCCCGAGGAGGCGACGCGCCGTTGGTTTCCGGCGCGTCACTGGAGCCAAGAGCGGGGGTTCTGACCCCCTGCGAGGCGGGCCCGCAAGGGCGACGGAAGTGGTGGAGACGTGGTGGAGTGCCAACGTGACCCTGCGGCTCTGCCTCTTATCGTGACGGAGAAACTTGTGGGGGTTTTAGTCGGTAGGGGCACCACTCTTGAGTGGTGTCGAGCCCGACACACCTGCCGTGTCCCTACACGGTGGACGGTGCGTAAATGCATTTCCCCCACATAAAAAAAAAAAAAAAATAAAAAAAAGGTTAGGTTAGGTTAGGTTAGGTTTTTTTTTTTTTTTTTTTTTTTTTTTTTTTTTCCTGTCCGGGCTCAGAGGCCCGGCCCGCGAGCTAGGTCCCTAACGTAGTCAGGGTTTAACACATTGTTTCTTTATTCTTATTCTATTTCATTACAATTTTACATTTTATGTTAAGTTTAAGAGCTAATATTATACATTTCATTTTAATAAATTATACATTCAATTCTATACTTTCTTTGGTTATTTCTTATTCTAGTACATATTCCATATATTTATATCCAAATATGTGGAATAGTTTTCTGTTTTTAATGCTACTTATTTATTTCTCTTATTTACTATACTTATTATATCTTTACAATAGTCTAAAAACATTATCCTTATTTCCTTATTCTTTATTATTTCCTTAAGGTTACTCTCTTTTATTTCGGTGTCTATTAGCATTTCTGCGTTGAAACGTTTCCGGCCATATACTGGACATTCAGTAATCACATGTATAATGCTCTCGTCTACCCCTGGGTCGCAGCTGCATGATGGGCTCTCTTTACACTTGAATCGATACAAATATGAAGAGAACCCACCATGCCCCGTCAGCAGTTGTGTGGTGTATTTGTCGATGGTCATGTGTTTTATTGTTCTGTGTGCTTGTATGGCGTCCGGAAAAAAGGTTCTTGTCACTGAAGCTGTTTGGCCTTCGGCATATCTAATGTTCCATTTAGCTATGGAATCGCGCCTTATCTGGTATTTTGCGTATGAAATAGGGTATTTGTCATATTTCGGCTTAGTTTTTAGTTGTAGCGCTGCGGATTTTGCTAGTTCATCGGCCCTTTCATTTCCCTCCAACCCCGCGTGCGCCTTAATCCAGTACAGTTTTAAGGTTCTATGCTGTTTTGTGATTTCTCCAGCATTTTGTCGTATCTGGAGCACGAGAGGGTGGAGAGACGTGAAATTTGTTGCTGTCTCTAGTGCCGATCTAGAATCACTAAAGATGCAACTGTGTGATTTTTCTTGTTTCAGCGCAATTTTGCTTGCTTCGGCAATCGCAAGCAGTTCGGCTTGATAGACAGAGCAGCAATCAGCTAGCTTGTATTTTCGGGTACTTATCTCGGCGGTTCCATTCCAAACGGATATGGCCGCTCCGACTTTCCCCTCAATTTTGCTTCCGTCAGTATAGATGTTTATGTCGCTGGATTGGGATTGCTCTAGAGCTGCTCTGTCTGCCAAGCATTCATATTTGAGATGCACCCAGTCTGCCGGGTGTGGTGCCTGTGCATATGGTGTCGGTCTTTCCATCTCTAGGTCTCCTATTAATTGCTGGGATTTTCCTTTCTTTAACTCATAAAGCGAGGCCGCTTCCCTGATTTTTAAATCAAGCGGAAGCAGCCCAGCAATTAATAGTGCAGAGTGGAGAGACACCGTTCTGTTCGCCTTCGTGATCTTCTGCGCGAATCCCCGTTGCACGGCATCTAGGTGCTTTCTTACGCCGATTTTGTAAGTTGCCGGCGCCCATGCGCTGGCCGCGTACAGGATGGTAGGTTCTACAACGGCTGTGTACAGGGTTCTTACAATTTCCGGGTTTAGCCCCCACTGTGTTTTCGCTGCCCTTGACAGCTGCCTGTAAAAGTTTATCGACTTCCGGCAGACATTCGTGACGTGACTATTAAAAGTTAGCTTCTCGTCGATGGTGAGGCCGAGAAGCTTAATCTCTTTGGACATGCCAATGTCAATACCGCCCATGTTCAGGCGCGGGGTGTCATATTTAAGTTTGCGGGTGATGGTCATTGCCATGGTCTTGTGTGCCGCAAACTTTTGCTTTACTCTACTACCCCACGCCTGAACACGCGCCAATGTGGCATTAGCATGTCTTTCGATCTCCAACGCCGTTTCACCATCGAAAACCAACACTATATCGTCTGCGAATGCCTGCACGTACTCTCCATTCTCTTCCAGTTCCTTTAACAGGGAATCTAACAGTAGATTCCACAGTGTGGGCCCCCCTATAGAACCCTGTACACAACCCTTGCTTGTTTCCTTCGCGGCTGTTTCTCCTGCGTATCGGACCTCCACTCTCCGGTTGCAGAGGTAACTGTCGATGACCCTCCTTAGGTTTATCGGACACTTTTTCTCAGCCAGTCGGACCCTAATTTCAGGCCACCACGCACCGTCAAAGGCTCCCTCTATATCAAGCGACACCAATGTGATCATGCGTTTCTCCGCGAGCTTCGCATGAATATGTGTCACTAAGGTATAGAGGGAGTCTTCCGTGCTTCTTTGTGGCATGAAACCGTACTGGCGAGTACTCAGTCCAGGTAGGATATGAAACTTAATTCGGGCCATCAACATCCTCTCGAAAAATTTTCCCAAAACCGGTAGGAGGCCTATGGGCCTATACGACTTGGTTACACTATAGCTATCTCGGCCGGGTTTCCGCAGCGCTACGACTGTAGCCTCTTTCCATTTTCTGGGGAAGTATGCGCACTGGAGACATCTGTTTACTATGCTCAGGAAGAGGTCCGGGTCAGTGAAAACCGCCTCTCGGCAGATGTCAGCTGTGAGGCCGTCCGCGCCCGGTGCTTTCTTTACGTTGAAGGCATTCACCGCAGAGAAGAGCTCCGTTTCCGTGAACAGCGGATCACATTTTTCACCATGCGTCGTTTTGTTCACTGATTCGGCTTCCATTCTCACTCTGCGGTGCTCCGTACTGTCGCTACTTGTGAGGTCTTCCGGGTAAAATGACTCGGCTAATGCCCTTGCGGAACCTTTCGCGTCTAGTACGTTGCCTTCAACCTCGAGTAGGACGTCTTCCTCTCGTGTCGCGGTTCTGCCGAGGACTCTATATATTCCCTGCCAGACCGTCTCCCTGTCCTGCTTCTCGCAAAAGTTCTTCCAACTTTCCGTTTTTGCTCGACCTGCCGCTCGCTCGTATTCCTCTTTTATTTTGAGGTACTCTTCGACAACTCTCTCTCGCCGGTACAGTGTGGCACAGCGAACTCTACGCTTTTTCGTAGCCACTTGTTTTTTGAGTTTTTCAAGTTCTTCAGACCACCACGGCATTTTGAGTTTATGTGTTTGTTTTGTTTTTGGAAAAGTGTCTGTACTTGTTTGGATAATTGCATTTGTGTATGAGTTTACTACTTCATTTATTTGTTCCTTATTTGTAATGTGTTCCATGTGCGTGTGTGTGAGTTTATTTTCTGTGAAAATTTTGGCCAGTTTCTTACGAAACTGGTCCCAATTTGCTTTTTTTGTGTTAAATTGTCTTGTTGTCCTTGTGATGTGTGTCCCTTCTGATTTCTGTAACTGTAGTGTAAATGTAATGCCGTTGTGGTCCGAACTTGTCAAACCCTCTTCAACTCGCCAATTGCCTACTGATGCGAGAATGTCCGCTGTGCAGGCCGTGATGTCTACGTGGCTTCTGTACCGCTTTTGTCCCCTAATTGTGTCGAAGGTAGGCACTGAGCTGGAATTTAAAATTTGCAGGTCGAGCTCATCGAGTGTGGATCTAATATCCTCCCCCCTACAGTTTGTCTCCGTGCTTCCCCACCAGATATTCCAGGCGTTTACATCCCCACCGATTACCAACCTAGAGTTTCCCATTTTGTTTGTTATGCGCTCCACATGATCCAGGTATGGTTCCAGCGGTTTGTCTTTTTCAAAGTACACAGATACCAGCGTGATCTGCCAGGCCTTTGTTCGGAGTCCCACCACTGTGATGTTGTTTGTGGTGAGTTCCGGGTACTGTATGACGTCCATCGTTGGGTCAAAGACCACGATGGCCGCCTTTACAGTCCCTTCTCCTACTTTATTGCTCTGGTAGACCCTTACGCCCTGGTAGCTGCGTACTTTCTTCACCCGACCCACATACGGCTCCTGTATCAGCGCTGCTGCCGCTCTAGTTTTCACCGCTTCAATAAGCAGCTCCTCTGTGGCCAGCTGTTTCCGCCCTAGGTTGGCTTGTATAATTCGGTATAGGGTGCCCTTAACAATACGCCACAGTTGATCGGGCAAGCGCATCCCACTTGCGCCTTACCGGGCATTCATTGCTAGGTTAGGTTTTTTTTTTTTTTTTTTTTTTTTTTTTTTTTTTTTTTTTTTTTTCCTGTCCGGGCTCAGAGGCCCGGCCCGCGAGCTATGGTCCCTAACATGGGGGTCAGGGGATTAGGACCAAGGTTGTTTATTACAATTTCTCTGTCTACATACTTTACAATGTAACTTAACTTATTTTCTTTTAAATGTTTATAAATATCTTACATTATCTTTGTATTACATATTTTACAAAATAGAATATTATAGTTTACCTTTCTGCCTTTCTATCTATGTTCGTAGTTTGTTTGAGTGTAGGTGTGTTTTATCTGTGTTCAATAAATTGCGGCTCTTTATATGTACTTTTATATGCATTGTTAACTGTTTTCTTATTTCATTCGTTTTTAGAATGATGTATCTATATAATCATTATATATATATTCATCCTGTTTTATCTATCTAGCATTTCTTTTTATCGCTGCTCTACATATTTCTGTACAATATCCGAGGAATACATCTCTTGTACTGTTATCGTTTAGTATGGAACTAATTTGATCTTGAGTAACTTTTTGATTAATTTTTATTTCTAGGTCGTAACGTTCTCTTATGTATACAGGACAATCAATTATTAGATGTAACGGCGTCTCCTCCCTGCCCGGCTCGCAGATGCATGATGGGTCTTCCTTCAACTTGAAGCGATGCAAGTATTGTGAAAACCCACCATGCCCCGTAAAAACTTGCGTCATAATACCTTCTGGTTTAATTTTTCTTATTAATTTATACGCTGCTACGGGATCTGGGAAGAAGACGCCGGTTACACTTGCCGTTGTACCCGTTTTAAACCTTCGGTTCCATTCATCGAGCGAATTCAGTCTGATGTGTCGTTTTATGAATGAGATCGGGCATTTGTCATACGCTGGCTTGACTTTGGACCCCAAGGCTGCCTCCTTGGCCAACTCATCCGCTCTTTCGTTCCCCTCGAGTCCCGCGTGAGCCTTTATCCAATAAAGGTTTACGTGTTTGCCTGCATTTTTGCATTGGATAAGGTTTTTCCGTGTTTGGACTGCGAGGGGATGCAGGGACGTGTTGTTTACTATGGCCTCGATGGCCGACCTAGAGTCGCTATACACCCCAAAACTGGTCTCCGATCGTTTAATCATCTCTTCCGTTGCTCTTCGTATCGCCAGCAACTCTGCTTGGTAGACTGTGCAAAAAGACGACAGCTTCAACTTCAGGCTTTTGGTTTCGGCGGCACCACTACGAAGGGACAGTGCCGCTCCCACCTTACCCTCTATCTTACTGCCGTCTGTAAAGATACATATGTCATGGTTTGTATGCCTGTTCACTGAGTCCTGGTCCGCCAAGCAGGTATATTCTAGGCCGATATTTTGAGCCGGATGTAATGTGTCGGCGAACGCTGTCCTTCGTTCGATTTCTGCGTCTCCTAATATTGGCTGGGGTACCCCTCTTTTTGTCTCATACAGGGAAGCGGCTTCCTGTACTCTGAGATCGAGGGGGAGTATTCCAGCCAATACCAGTGCCGAGTTCAGAGAAACCGTTCGGTAAGCTCGACATAGTTTTTGCGCAAAGCCACGCTGGACAGCGTTGAGATGCTTAATGATCCCCAGTTTTTTAGTGGCAGAACCCCATACACTTGCAGCGTATGTCATGATCGGTTCCACCACTGCGGTGTATATGACCCTTACAATCTCCGGGTGTAAGCCCCAACTTATTTTTGCCGCAGTGGACACCTGTTTATAGACGTTGATGGCCTTCCTGCATAGGTACGATGTGTGGCTACTCCATGTCTGTTTTTGGTCGATTATAACACCAAGAAGCTTTATTTCAGGGGACATTGCGATGTCGATCCCGCCCATGCTCAAATGCGGCGTGTCATGCTTCAACTTCCTGGTCATCAGCATTGCTTTTGTTTTGTGCGGACCAAACTTTAGTTTGTTCATGACACCCCACCTCCGCACCCAGGCAAGTGCGACATTCGCCTGTCCCTGAACTTCCTGCGCCGTGTCTCCATCGAACACTAGGACCACGTCGTCTGCGAAGGCCTGTGCGTGGTATCCTTTATTTTCCAATGATTTTAGAAGGGGGTCCAGTAGAAGATTCCATAAAATTGCGGGTGGAGAGAGCGGATTCTCTCTGGATCCACTCGGAGGGGGGCCGGCGCTCGACGGCTCCTCGAGGCGCTGCGGCCCATACTCACTGAGTGGGTCCAGAGAGACCATGGGGTACTCACCTTCCGGACTACACAAGTGCTCTCGGGACATGGATGTTTCGGGAGATACTTGTGTAGGGTTGCCGGAAGGGAAGAGACCCCGGTGTGCCACCGGTGCGGTTGCGAGGAAGACACCGCGCAACACGCACTGGAGGCATGCCCGGGGGAAGAGGACGCGCGACGTTCCCTAGTCGCGGTCCTGGGGGCAGATCTCTCATTGCCGACCATCTTACCCAAGATGCTCGACAATGAGAGATCATGGGAAGCTTTCGTCTCCTTCTGCGAGACTATTGTCTCGCGGAGGGAGACGGAGGAGCGAGAGAGGGAACTCGACCCTCTCGCTCCTCCTTGCAGGAGGAAGCGGACACGCGGGCGAGCCACTAGGGCTCGCACCCCGTCTCCGCTCGGAGGGCCTGGGCCATCGGGCACTGCCTGATGGCCCATTCTCCTCCCGAGGGGGGGACGCGGACTGCTATAGGTTTTCCAGCGCGTCCCAAGAGCCACAAAGCGGGGGTTCCGACCCCCCGCGAGGCGGGCCCGAAAGGGTGACATGGTGATGTCAGAGTTGCGCGAGCGAATGCGAAAGCGGTTCCGCAACTCTGACATAGCACCATTGTAGGGAAATTTTGTGACGGGGGTTTAGTTGGTATTGTGCCCTTCTGGCATCGAGTCCAACACTGTTCACTCGTGCGTAAATGCATTCCCCTACACAATAAAAAAAAAAAAAAAAAAAAAAAAAAAAAAAAAGGTTAGGTTAGGTTAGGTTAGGTTAGGTTAGGTTAGGTTAGGTTAGGTTAGGTTAGGTTAGGTTGGGGTGCGGTGATCGGAAACCTCCTCGTGGTGCACCCTGGGCAACGTCACTCGGTAACTTATCTCCGTATATCTTACCCAGTGGCGGCTAATTCCGGTCGGGGAAGGCCGAACTTCTGAACGTGCTCCTCACTCTTAGAGTTGCACGAGCAGAAGTTCGGTAGGGGGGGGTACTGAAATGACTTGGGATGTTAGTGGGCTGATACACTATCTGGCTTACTAACATCCAAGTCATTTCAGAAAGTGGTGGGTTGTCTTCCGGTGGACTCTGATGGCAGAGTCCAGCGCGGAATGACACCAGCGCTTCTCAGCGCAGAGTTGGTTGATCCGGGAAGGATCGGAGAGTTCGCTTTGTGTTGCGACACTCAGCGATTTTCGTCGGGTGTCGCAAGACAAAGTTACCAAATCTCAAGGTTCGGGGGTCGCCGAGGGGAGTGTCTGGCACGCGAGTCCGAGACTGCGCTGCTTACAGGGCGTAGTCTCGGGCTGGCGATCCAGACATGGTCGACGGGAGGTCGGCCGCTAGACCCCCCCCACTGGGGAGCTATACCTGTCAATGTAGCAAAAACAAACAAAAATGGATAACAGCAATTTTAAGAATATTACCCAGGAGGGTCTCCGAAAGGAGGAATCCCTCCACGTCTCACAAGAGACGTGCAGCCCCACGTATTCTGGGGGGGGCAAAAATTGCTTTAGTAATTCTACTTCTAACGACATAGGCTTTTCGAAAACGGATTCTGATTTGGCAAAACGATTTGGCATGAGTGAAGGGAGGAGAGAACCACGCGTGGTTCTCTCACGATGCGAGGATGAGGACGGTGAGTCAGATAGCTCTGACTTATCGATGGTGTCGGTGTCTGACACGCCGGACAGAGGTCGAAAGAGAAGCATTGGGAACTGCTTTTCCCGATCTGGATCCGACGATACCTTGGATGGCCCTGCAACCAAGATGTCGACGGCCACAAGAAGCAGAGGCAGACCGCCCACTATGGGCCAATACGTCGACCTCGCGAAAGCAAAGGCAGCTCTTGTGGCTGCTGAGAGAGCGGAAATGGAGCTTAGGGCTGAGCGAGAAATCGCAGAACAGGCCCAAGATATCCGCCAGACGAGGGCGCGCCACTTGTCTGAGTCTTCGGTTGAAGCAATAGAAACGGGAGAGCTTGCCTCGGACCTAAATGCTCAGGCTCAGGCATGCATTAAAACAATTAACTTGGTGGCATCAAAATCTAAAAATCTAAAGGGTACTTGTCAACGTGCCCTTAAAAAAGCCGCCATGGCAATGCAGAGTATTGTTGAGGACTTGCATCAAAGAACCTCAAACGAGGAAACGAAGAGACTGCAGTCAGCTAACAAGCGGCTGCAAGTGGAAGTGACAGAGCTACGCCAAGAAATGGCGCAACTCAAAAAAGAAATGGCCGAAGCAAGAGCCACATCGCTCTCAATACCTGTGCGATCTTACCCAAGTAAGAAGGCACAGACAGGGTCGACAACAATAGCTCCCGATGAACTGGAGCAGAGACTCGTCCGTCAGGTGGGCGAAATGATTAACGCACGGTTAGCGGCGTTGGAGGAACGTCTTCTCCCTGAGAAGAGAATACGCCCCCCACTCGCCGCTGACCGCAAGAATGCTGCAGCAGGATCATCGGGCTCTGTGGCTGTGGACCGGAGGAGAGAATTCCTTAAGTCCACAAGCACGAAGCTGAGGGAAGTCCCAACAAGCTTGCCAGCATTACCAGATACGACTCCAGCCCCCCCTACTGTACCTAAGGGCAAAAACCCGGGTAAGGGTAAAGGTAAGGGTAAGGGCAAGGGTAAGGGCGAACCCCAGGTTTTAACACAGGGTAGCCAAATGCAGGTCACTCCATCAGGAAGTAAAGAGACCCCTCTACATCCACAAAATCCAACTAAAACCAGTTGGACGGAAGTAGTCAGCAAGGGTCGCAAAAAGAGGAACAAGGTACCGGCCCAACCATCATCACAACCCCAGTCTCAGCCCGGAACCAAGAAGGGAAAAGTTGCGCCACAGCCAAAAATCCGCGTTCCCCGCTCTTCCGCTGTCATCATTACGGTGCTGCCTGGAGCTGCGGTGAGGGGAGTGACTTACCAGGAGGCTATGGCTGAGGCTAAAGGAAAGGTTGATTTGACCCAGCTCGGGATTGAATCGGTCAACTTCAGAAGGGCAGCTACAGGCGGCCGTGTATTGGAGATACCGGGTGGAACGAGTGCGGACAAGGCCGACGCTCTAGCTGAAAAGCTAAAGGCCGTCTTCAAACCAGAAGACGTCCGAGTGTCTAGGCCCACTAAATGCGTTGATCTTCGCATTAGCGGCTTAGATGACTCAGTGACTAAAGCAGAGGTGGCTGCAGCTGTTTCACGCTTGGGACAGTGTCAGATCGAGATGGTAAAGGTTAATGACATACGTCGCAATTCCGCGGGTATAGGGTCTACCTTCATTCGCTGCCCAGCAATGGCAGCAAAAAAAGTGACGGGAAATAATCGTATCCTGATTGGCTGGGTCTCGGCCCAAATCAAAGTGCTTACTCCCAGACCCATGCGCTGCTTCCGATGCCTAGAAGGTGGGCACGTACGGGAGCAGTGCAGAGCTGAAACAGACCGTAGCAATCAGTGCTACAGATGTGGTCAAGTGGGCCACAAGGCGAGCGATTGTTCGGCTGAGCCACACTGCACGTTGTGTGCGTCAGCAGGCAAGCCGGCCGGACATCGCGTAGGGAGCAAGGCATGCGCCATGCCTCCCAACGGCAAGAAAGGTAGGAAAGCGACAGCTGAGGCCAAGTCCCAGCTCAAGCCATCCCCCCCGTCAAATCGGGCCGTGGAGGCGCAAATGGATGTCCAATAATGGACACAAAAGTGCTGCAAGTAAATATCAACCATTCTGCCAGAGCTCAGGATCTTCTGAACCATAGTATGGCGGAGTGGCTGATAAACATTGCGATTGTGTCCGAACCATACACAGTTCTACCTCAGAACTGGATTGGAGACAGAGACGGAATGGTGGCCATCGTCACCCAACCCGATCTTCCACCGGTCAAAAGAGTGGAGAAAGGTCATGGTTACGTTGCCGTAGTGTCTGGGGACATCGCCTATGTAGGCGTATACTTCTCCCCGAACAGACCGTTGATAGAGTTTGAGGCCTGGCTGAACGAGGTGGAGGCGCTTATAAATCGGTGTCGCGCAAATCACACACTCGTAGCCGGGGACTTCAATTCAAAGTCTGACATGTGGGGATCCCCCGTTACAGACGCGCGAGGACAGGTAGTCGAAGACTGGATTGTGACAACCGGGCTGCAACTACTCAACAGGGGAACTGTACACACGTGCGTGCGACAGCAGGGAGGCTCTATAGTGGACCTCACGTTCGCTAGCCCTGCTCTTGCGCGCCGTGTCAGGTGCTGGGAAGTACTGGAGAGAGAAGAGTCATTGTCAGATCATCGGTACATCCGATTTGACCTGACCTCACCAAGAGTTCCGAACAGCACAAGTAGTCCGCCTAATGAGGAGACTCCACGCTGGGCTCTCAAGCGGCTCGATAGGGATCTTCTGATAGAGGCGGCCATCATTGAGGCCTGGATCCCAACACCCACACAGGAGTTGGGAGTGGATGAACAGGCAGAGCGCATGAGAGAGGTCATGGTGCGATTGTGCGACGCTGCTATGCCCCGGGTGAAACGCCTGCCCCAACGACGAAGCGCGTACTGGTGGTCTGACGAGCTTGCTCAACTCCGACGAGAGAGTGTAGCGGCCCGACGTCAGTACACCAGACATCGCAGGCGCAGGCGTCGCGATGAAGTTCGGGAGGCTGAACTGTACGCGTCGTACAGACTTGCAGTGACCTCTTTTCAGAAGGCCATAGCCCAGGCCAAAGATGCTGCTCGAGTTGAGTGGCTAGAGGTTTTGGACAGAGACCCATGGGGTAAGCCTTACAAGGTGATCCGCAACAAGAACCGCGCGTGGGCACCGCCGCTCACGCGGAGCCTAGAACCGCGGATTCTTCAAAACATTGTGGCCAACTTATTCCCCAATATCAGAGACCATGCGACACCGGCAATGGCCTTAACAGGCTCTAGCAGGAACGCAGAGGAGGGAGTTGTACCAGAGGTGACACAAGGTGAACTTGCTGCAGCGGTTCATAGACTCAGGGCCAAGAACAAAGCACCTGGGCCAGATGGGATTCCCGGAAGTGCTTGGGTGCTGGCGTTAGAGGTCCTTGAGTCTCGATTCAGGGAACTGCTCAGCAAGTGCCTCGAGCAGGGTCGCTTTCCGCGAAGCTGGAAAACTGGAAAGTTGGTGCTGCTGCGAAAGGAGAGCAGGCCTGCAGACTCTCCATCAGGATACCGACCGATTGTTCTGTTAGACGAGGCTGGCAAGCTCTTCGAGCGTATTATTGCCGCCCGTTTGACAGAGCACTTGGAGAGAGTAGGACCAAAGCTGGCAGACTGTCAGTTCGGTTTCCGCAGGGGCAGATCCACGCTCGATGCAGTATCGCGCGTTAAGGCCCTAGCGAAAGCAGCCGAGTCCAAGCAAGAGGTCGTTTTGGCGGTATCTTTGGATATCGCCAACGCCTTTAACACCCTCCCCTGGGAGTGCATTAAAGAGGCGTTAAGATATCACCAGGTACCCCCCTACCTATCTCGCATTCTGGGTGATTATCTCTCCGATAGAGAGGTAGTCTATCCGGGTCGGGATGGGTGGGGTCGGTGGAAGATGTCATGCGGCGTTCCACAGGGCTCGGTTCTTGGACCGTGTCTGTGGAACGTCGGATATGACTGGGTGTTAAGAGGGGCCATGTTACCTGGCGTGAACCTGACGTGTTATGCAGACGACACTCTGGTAACTGCTCAAGGACGGACATATAGGAAGGCGGCAATTGCTGCAACTGCTGCGGTGGCCTTGACTGTAGGCCGAATAAGGAGTCTGGGGTTGAGGGTCAATCTCGAAAAATCGGAAGCTCTTTGTTTTCATGGGCCCCGGCGAGGACCACCAGCTGGAGCGGAGATAGTAGTCGGAGGAGTTTCCATCGCGGTTAAGTCGACGATGAAGTACCTAGGACTCGTCCTCGACAGCAGATGGAATTTCAAGGAACACTTTCGACAGCTGTCTCCAAGACTGGTAAAAGCGGCATCGGCTCTAGGCAGTCTGCTGCCTAACACCGGAGGACCGGGAGTTGCCTGTCGACGCCTGTACACTGGAGTGGTACGCTCTATGGCTCTTTATGGAGCTCCGATATGGGCAGATGCCCTGAATAGTCACAACTTAGCACTCTTGCGGAGACCGCAGAGGTTTGTGACTATCAGAGCAATCAGAGGTTACCGGACAGTGTCGTTCGAGGCGGCTTGTGTGCTCGCTGGTACCACTCCATGGGACCTCGACGCACAGATGCTGGCCCACTTGTACCGCCAGACGTCAAATGCACGGACCAGGAGGGAGTTTCCTCCCCCTGAGGTGATTAGACGATGGCAAAATCTGGGCCGGCTAAAGGTGATGCGGAAGTGGCAGCGTAGGCTCGAGGAGCCAAGTGCAGGCCACTATACGGTGGAAGCCTTTCGACCGATCATTGCGGATTGGATCGAGCGAAGGCACGGAGCGCTCTCTTTCAGGCTCACTCAGGTCCTGACAGGTCACGGCTGCTTTGGCAAATACCTGTTTAGGATTGCCGGAAGAGAGCCCACTCCGCAATGCCATGGATGTGGGTGTGCCGAAGACACGGTACAACACACAGTTGAGGTGTGCCCAGCATGGGCAGAACCGAGATCGCATCTTTGTGCGATAGTGGGACAAGATCTCTCGCTCCCCGCTATTGCTTCGGCATTGGCGCGCAGCGAGACGTACTGGAACGCAGTCCGAGACTTCTGTGAAGAAGTCATCGGACAAAAGGAGGAAGCAGAGCGTCAAAGAGAGACTGACCCAGCAAGTCAACACTTGCGCAGAAGAAGAACTGGGCGACGAATGGCGCACGAGCGCCGACTGCCGCCTTAGAAAGGGACTCTGGGTAACGAGTTCGGGGGGACTTGTTACCCGACTAGAGAGTACCCCGAGGATGCGCGATGTGTTCGTGTTACACACAGCGCCATCGAGAGGAAAAGAGCAAATGTGCTCCATGAGAGTAGGTCCACATTGGGACCAGCGCGGTCTGGGTCGGTGCGGTCGAACGCTAATGATTTCCCGTGCCACCCAGCCAATGCGCGGTGGTGTAACACCCCAGGGTTTTTAGTGGGTAGGCCGTCACTCTGGTGACGGAGAGTCCCACATAACCACTGGCTCCCCCCCCCGGGGGCTGGTGGTATACGTAAAGTATTTTCCCTGGGCAAAAAAAAAAAAAAAAAAAAAAAAAAAAGGTTAGGTTAGGTTAGGTTAGGTTTTTTTTTTTTTTTTTTTTTTTTTTTTTTTTTCCTGTCCGGGCGCAGAGGCCCGGCCCGCGAGCTAAGTGTGTCCCTGACTGAGTCAGGGTTGAGTACTGGGGTTTCTTTATTTACATAGTAATGTTTCTTAAAATAAAAGGATAAATTATAATATATATCTAGTTTGTTTTATCTAGTTGGGTGTGTTCTGGTTAGTTATCTAATTATTTTACAATTTTATTAATTACTCTATAGACTATTTATACATTAGGTTCACTCTCTACATATCAATAATTTTCTTATCTTTATTATGACTATCCCGCACATTGCTTTTAATAGCTTTATGTTTTTACTTGGTGCATTTACATATTACAAATTTGTTTTTGTTCTTTACGTATTTCTAACAACATTTTATTAACAATATTTATTTAGTCTGGTACTACCTATTGTATTGGCATTGAGATTGCTTAACAACTACATTTTTACACATTTAATTTTCGGGCACTGTTTAATATATCACAATATATTATGGTGATCCATTTCATACTTGTCTTTTTTGCTAACTTACGGTTAGGTTAGGTTAGGTTAGGTTAGGTTAGGTTAGGTTAGGTTAGGTTAGGTTAGGTTAGGTTAGGTTTTTTTTTTTTTTTTTTTTTTTTTTTTTTTCCTGTCCGGGCTCAGAGGCCCGGCCCGCGAGCTAGGTCCCTAACAGGGTCAGGGTTTAACACAGAGCTTCTTTATTGATCTTATTCTATTTCTTTTACAATTTTAAATTTTTATGATAAGCTTAGGAGCTAATGTTACGTCTAATTGATTTTATACGTTATTGTTTACATTCTTATTCTAGTACTTATTCTATATATTTAAATATAGAGTAGTTTTCTATTTTTAATGCTATTTATTTATTCTTACTATTTACTATGCTTATTATATCTCTACAGTATTCTAAAAATTTACTTCTTATGTCTTTATTCTTTATGATCTCCCTTAAATTTTCTTCTTTTATTTCTATATCTAGTAGCATCTCTATATTAAAGCGTTTCCTGCCATAGATTGGACATTCTGCAATGATATGTACAACAGTCTCCTCTACCCCCGGGTCGCACTCGCACGATGGACTCTCCTTACACCTGAATCTATAGAGGTATGAGGAGAATCCTCCGTGTCCCGTTAGCAATTGTGTAGTGTACCTGTCCATGTGTAAGTGTCTTGTAGTACTGTATGCCACTGCTGCGTCCGGAAAGAAAATTTTTGTTACTGATCCGGTATGTCCCCCCCTGTACCTTTGATTCCATTCCAGTATTGAGTTTGATCTGATCATTCTTTTGGCATGTGATACTGGGCATTTATCATATTTCGCTTTTGTTTTTGTGTGTAGTGCTGCAGACTTGGCGAGTTCGTCGGCCCTTTCGTTTCCGTCCATCCCTGCATGTGCCTTTATCCAATGCAATCTTAGGGTTTTGCCCTGTGATTTCATTTTTACGGCATTTTTCTTTATTTGCAGTGCTAATGGATGCAAGGACGTTGTATTTGACACTGTTTCCAGGGCCGACCTAGAGTCGCTGTATATGTTGCACTGTGACTTGCAGCTCCGAACCGCAATTTCACTTGCCTCCGCCAGCGCCAACAGCTCTGCTTGAAATACAGAGCAGCAATCCGCGAGTTTGAGCTTCCGGGTACTTGTTTCGGCCGTTCCGTTCCACACAGATATTGCCGCTCCAACTTTCCCCTGGATTTTGCTTCCATCAGTGAATACGTTTTGTTCACTGTTTTTGGATTGCTCGAGTGCTGCTCCGTCTTCCACACACGCAAATGTAAGTTTTATCCATTCTGCAGGATGAGGCGACTCCGTAAATGGCGATGGCCCTTCTATTTCCATATTTCCCATTGGCTGCTGGGATATCCCTTTCCTTGCCTCATAAAGTAAGGCTGCTTCGCGGATCCTTATGTCCAGCGGAAGCAGACCAGCAATCAATAGGGCCGAATGAAGGGACACCGTTCTGTGCGCCTTGGTGATCTTCTGCACAAACCCTCTTTGCACAGCCTCTAAGCGTTTTCTAATCCCAATTTTATTTGAAGCTGGTGCCCATGCGCTGGCTGCGTACAGTATCGTAGGCTCCACTACTGCCGTATATAACGTTTTGATGACGTCCGGTTGCAACCCCCATTGGGTTCTCGCGGTCCTGGACAGCTGCTTGTAGAAGTCTAAGGCTTTCCTACAGACATTTGAGACGTGGGCGTCAAAGGTCATCTTTTCGTCAATGGTGAGTCCTAGCAATTTGACTTCTTTTTCCATCCTAATGGCCACCCCGCCCATGCTCAGACGTGGGGTGTCGTATTTTAATTTGCGTGTAATCGTCATCGCCACTGTTTTGTGCGGTGCGAATTTTTGCTTTACTCCGACCCCCCACGCCTGAACACGCCCCAGCGTGGCATTGGCTCGTCGCTCTATTTCCTGTGCCGTGACTCCATCGAAGACCAGGACGATATCATCTGCAAATGCCTGTAGGTATTCACCTTCCCTCTCAAGTTCTTGAAGCAGCGGGTCCAGGAGCAAGTTCCACAAGGTTGGACCTCCAACAGACCCCTGCACGCAGCCTTTCTGTGTCTTCTTTGATGCCGTTTCTCCAGCATAGCGTACCTCTACCCCTCTGTTGTCGAGATAGCTGTCGATGACCTTCCTCAGATTCACCGGACATCCTTCCTCTGCCAGTCGGATCTTTATTACGGGCCACCATGCACCGTCAAAGGCTCCCTCTATATCCAGCGACACCAGTGTAACTATGCGTTTTTGATTTAATTTTGCATGTATGTGCTTTACTAGTGTATAGAGGGAGTCCTCAGTACTTTTCTGGGGCATGAACCCGAACTGGCGAGTACTAATTCGGGGCAAAATATAAAATCTGATTCGGGTCATCAACATCTTCTCGTAAATTTTTCCCAGGACTGGTAGAAGTCCGATGGGCCTATAAGATTTTGCCGAGGCGTAGTTTTCCTTCCCGGGCTTTCGTAGGGCTACCACCACTGCGATCTTCCATTGTTCTGGGAAGTAATAGCATTCCAGACTTTTGTTCAGCAGCGCCAGGAAAAGAGACGGGTCTGTTCTTATTGCCTCTCTGCAGATATCGGCAGTAAAGCCATCAGCTCCCGGTGCCTTCTTGGGGTCGAAGGTGTTGACCGCAGAATCAAGTTCTGTTACTGTGAAAGGCGGGTCACATTGGTTATCATGCGCCTCGTTCACTTTCCTCGCTTTTTCTCTAATTCTGCGGTGGTCGGTGCTATCGTGGTCAGCCAGGTCTTCGGGATAAAATGTATCCGCTAATACCCTGGCCGAACCTTTAGCATCCAACATTTTGCCTTCGGCCTCAAGAAGGACATCCTCCTCTCTCGTTCTGGTTCTGCTGATGACTCGGTATATTCCCTGCCATATTGTTTCCCGGCCCTGCCTTGAACAAAAGCCCTTCCAGCTCTCACTTTTCGCCCTACTCATCGCCAGCTCATATTCCTCCTTCTTTTTTAAGTACTCGCCAACTGCTCTTTGTCTGCGATATTGTGTAGCGCAACGGATCCTGCGTCTTCTTGTAGCCACCTCTCGTTTTAATGTTTTCAGCTCTTCGGTCCACCACGGCATGGTAAGTGTTTGTGTATGTGTTTTCTTTGGTATTGTGTCCTCGCATGTTTGTGTGATTGCTTTTGTGTATGTGTTTAGAGTATCGTCAATCTGTTTAGTATCTGTGATGTGTTGTATGTACGTGTGTGTTAGTTTGTGTTCCGCGAAAGTGTTTGCCAGTTTCTCACGAAACTGGCTCCAATTTGCTTTTTTTGTGTTGTAGAGTCGTGTTGTTCTGTCTATGTGTGTGCCTTTTGATTTTTGTAGTTTTATACTGAATGTTATGCCGTTGTGGTCCGAGCTCGTCAATCCCTCTTCTACCCTCCATTTGATAACTAGAGGTAGCATGTCCGCAGAACAGGCCGTTACATCTACGTGGCTACTATATCTCTTTGTTCCCCGAACAGTGTCGAATGTCGGAGTAGAGCCGGCGTTGAGCACCTGCAGATCAAGCTCGTCTTTGCGTTTTGCCGTTGTCTTTGGTGCCCTGTCAGTACAAAGCTTTCCCTTGTACGGAAAGTATTTATCCGAATTCAAAAATTTTTGTATTTATCTAATCTGTGTGCACTATACTTTCTTTTAAATCCGAAAAACACTATGTTGTCGCTGATAACTTTTTAAAATTTAGGGTTTAAAGTTAACAAAAATTTTTACTAACTGCACACGTGTTGTTTTTCCGGTCCTGGTTTGAATTTCCCAGCGGGCAAAACCTTCCCGTGCTCCTCCTGGGTCTAGCTATAGAGGGGGCCCACTTGTGTTTTTCCAGGACTTGAATCCTGGAAGTTGGGCTCCACGCGGTTTTTATGTTGTCCTCTATATCTCCCAGGGGCGCGACGGGAAAAATCTGGAACTTTGCCCGTGGATGCTCCTTGATCTTGGTCTTAGCTCGACATTCAAAAATGACTGGGGTACAGCTCCCGTTCGGTCAGCGTTTGTGTTTTCAGGTCAGAAGATCGATTTCTAACCTGAAACACGTGGTCACAGATGGGAAAACCGCTCCAGAATGTCCAATTTTCGTTGGATCCGGGATTTTTTCACTGTATATTCTTTGTAGTCACTTGCACTTGTTTTTATGTAATTTCCAATGGTTTTCGCGCACTTTCACCTTTTTTAATGAATTTTTAAGCGCGGAGCTGCACGTTTTTGATGCGCGCGCGGCCAGGGGAGGTGCGGTACTCGGTTAGGTTAGGTTAGGTTAGGTTAGGTTAGGTTAGGTTAGGTTAGGTTAGGTTAGGTTAGGTTTTTTTTTTTTTTTTTTTTTTTTTCCTGTCCGGGCTCAGAGGCCCGGCCCGCGAGCTAGGTCCCTATCATGGGTGATCAGGGTTGTGATGCATGATTTGTTTAATTTCAAAGTTATTTCTTATGAATTAAAGTTAAACATTTCTACTGTTCTTATTCTATCTGTTGTTTCTTAATTTACTTTAGTAATTCTAGTATGTTACTTTTCTATTAGTTCTATTGAATTTTTACATTTTACTTCAGACTTAATTACTTTATTTAGTGTGTTCTATTTTTATACTAATACATTTCTATGAATTCCAATTTCACACTATTATTTCAAATTTAAGTGTTTTTTTAATTTCATGTGTAGTTACATATATTAACTATTGTTTCTCTTGTCGGTAGTTTACAATGTTCTCTCCTAAGTTTTTATGTGCTTATTTAACTTGTTTTTATTTACTCATTGATTTCTGTTACATTTTTTAAACCTGTTCTTATTCTACGGCCTATATTATATGTTTTACATTTGTCTGTCCTTATTTGTATCGTATCTAACAATTTGACTGTGTAATTTTCAACTTCCTTTACATACATTTAGGTATTCCTTTAAGTATTACAATATGTTGTGTTTTACTATATGTGTTTAATTCACCTGTGTATATATATTACAAATATATAGGGGTGGAATTTTTTCATTGCTTTGTATTTATATTCCTTTTGTTTCATATTTATTTATACCATAAAGTTTTATTAAGACGTTAAGACATTAAGACGTTTCATATAGGTACATAATATGATATATATACCAAGAGCACAACGTATGCCTGCATGCTTCCTTCGATTTTTATAACATGGATGCCCATCTGTACAGCGGTGCCACCTTTATGTTGTGTTTTCTGTATGAGTTTTGTGTGTACTGTGTAGTAATTGCGATATTTGTATTTTTGTGTGTGCTAGTGTGTGGTAATGAGCTGTTGTGTTTATGTGCAGTTTATTGTTTATTTGTTTTAGTTTCTTTGTGTTTTATGTTGTTCTCGTGTTTTGTGCTATTTTGGAGTTCCCAAGTGACTGTGTGTTTTTGTTAATTTCTGAATTAAGTGTCTTGATCTGCGTAAATGTTGTAACACAGACCATCTTGTTCTTCATTTGGTTAGGTTAGGTTAGGTTAGGTTTTTTTTTTTTTTTTTTTTTTTTTTTTTTTTCCTGTCCGGGCTCAGAGGCCCGGCCCGCGAGCTAGGTCCCTAACAAGGTCAGGGTTTAGTACTTGTTTCCTTTATTATTCTTATTCTATTTCTATTACATTTTTATGAATAAATTTAAGAGCTAATGTTATACATATTTAATTTTATACAGTCTTTGGTTATTTCATATTCTATTTCCTATTACATTTTTATGAGTAAATTTAAGCGCTAATGTTATACATATTTAATTTTATACAGTCTTTGGTTATTTCCTATTCTATTTCCTATTCTATTACTTATTCCATATATTTATATGCAAATATATGTGAATAGTTTCCTGTTTTTAAAGCTACTTATTTATTTTTCTTATTTACTACGCTTATTATTTCTGTACAATATTCTAAAAATGTATTTCTTATGTTTTTATTCATTATAATTTCCTTTAGATTACATTCTGTTATTTCTGTGTCTATCAGTATCTCTGTATTGAATCGCTTTAGGCCGTATATTGGACAATCGGTGATAACGTGTATGACGCTCTCCTCCACCTCTGGGTCGCAGCTGCATGAAGGGCTCTCCTTACACTTGAAACGATACAAGTATGAGGAGAACCCACCATGCCCTGTCAGCAGTTGTGTGGTGTGTTTGTCTATGTTCATGTTTTTTATTGTGTTGTGTGATTGTATGGCGTCTGGGAAAAAGGTTTTGGTCACCGATGCTGTCTGTCCTTCTACGTACCTAGTGTTCCATTTAGTTATGGATTCGCGTCTTAGCAAGTATTTTGCGTAAGAAGTGGGGCACTTGTCGTATTTTGGCTTAGTTTTTAGTTGCAGCGCTGCGGTTTTTGCTAGTTCATCGGCCCTTTCATTTCCCTCCAACCCCGCGTGCGCCTTTATCCAGTATAGTTTTAAAATTCTGTTCTGTTTTGCAATTTCTCCAGCATTTTGTCTTATCTGGAGCACGAGAGGGTGGAGAGACGTGACGTTAGTTGCTGTCTCTAGTGCCGATCTAGAGTCACTAAAGATGCAACTGTGTGATTTTTCGTTTTTCAGCGCAATTTTACTTGCTTCGGCAATCGCAAGCAGTTCTGCCTGGTAGACAGAGCAGCAATCAGCTAGCTTGTATTTTCGGGTACTTATCTCGGCGGTTCCATTCCAAATGGATATGGCCGCTCCGACTTTCCCCTCGATTTTGCTACCGTCAGTATAGATGTTCGTGTCGCTGGATTGGGATTGCTCTAGAGCTGCTCTGTCTGCCACGCATTCAAATTTAAGTTGCACCCAGTCTGCCGGGTGTGGTGCCTGTGCATATGGTGTCTGTTTTTCCATCTCTAGGTCTCCTATTAATTGCTGGGATTCTCCTTTCTTTAGTTCATAAAGCGAGGCCGCTTCCCTGATTTTTAAATCAAGCGGAAGCAGCCCAGCAATTAATAGTGCAGAGTGGAGAGACACCGTTCTGTTCGCCTTCGTGATCTTCTGTGCGAATCCACGTTGCACGGCATCTAGGTGCTTTTTTACGCCGATTTTGTTCGTTGCCGGCGCCCATGCGCTGGCCGCGTACAGGATGGTTGGTTCCACAACTGCTGTGTACAGGGTTCTTACAATTTCTGGGTTTAGCCCCCACTGTGTTTTCGCTGCCCTCGACAGCTGCCTGTAAAAGTTTATTGCCTTTTTGCAGACATTCGCGACGTGACTATTGAAGGTCAGCTTCTCGTCGATGGTGAGGCCGAGAAGCTTAATCTCTTTGGACATGCCAATGTCAATACCGCCCATGTTCAGGCGCGGGGTGTCAAATTTAAGTTTGCGGGTGATGGTCATTGCCATGGTTTTGTGTGCCGCAAACTTTTGTTTCACTCTATTACCCCACTCCTGAACACGCGCCAATGTGGCATTAGCATGTCTTTCTATCTCCAACGCCGTTTCACCATCGAAAGCCAGCACTATGTCGTCTGCGAATGCCTGCACGTACTCTCCCTTGTCTTCCA
>CAVNZS010000012.1:0-84867 GCA_963693475.1 Ectropis crepuscularia
ATAAACCTTTCAGTTGCGAGCGTGACGTTGACCCTACGGCGTGCGCCTTTGGACAGAACGTCTGCTCGGTGACCGCGGTTCTTTTGCCGTTTGTTTCATTGCGATCAGACCAGTACTTTGGCCGCAAACGGGGAGAAACCGAAAATTTTGGTTGACGACTCGCGCACGACGGAGAACCACACAGGACCATTTTTATTAATTATACTTATATTTTAGGATGTATTCTATCTAGACATGGGCAAAGATTTTTGAGTTTTCACCCCCGCTTGTAGAACCAAGTACACACATATTGGCAATATACTGAAATTTTTACTTACCAAAAAATTAAAACAGCTGTTTGAACTGTCAACTTCACCCTGAAGTTGAGTTTTTGGTGTTGTGACGTTGCTCGATCTGCCCCCGCATTAGATTAGTCACTCCGCCGTTGATAACCTGAAAAGTGCAAGAGAAATTACAAACATTAGTAAAATTAGACAAAATCCTGAAAATTTCAGTGAAATTAAAAATAAAATCATAACTCTTCAGCCTGGAAGCAGTAATAGCAGGTAAACTTTCCATTGTTATAGATTTTTCAAACCGAATTGCTTCACGGGGCGACGCCAGGTGAGGTTTTGCAGGCGCCACATAAACCTTTCAGTTGCGAGCGTGACGTTGACCCTACGGCGTGCGCCTTTGGACAGAACGTCTGCTCGGTGACCGCGGTTCTTTTGCCGTTTGTTTCATTGCGATCAGACCAGTACTTTGGCCGCAAACGGGGAGAAACCGAAAATTTTGGTTGACGACTCGCGCACGACGGAGAACCACACAGGACCATTTTTATTAATTATACTTATATTTTAGGATGTATTCTATCTAGACATGGGCAAAGATTTTTGAGTTTTCACCCCCGCTTGTAGAACCAAGTACACACATATTGGCAATATACTGAAATTTTTACTTACCAAAAAATTAAAACAGCTGTTTGAACTGTCAACTTCACCCTGAAGTTGAGTTTTTGGTGTTGTGACGTTGCTCGATCTGCCCCCGCATTAGATTAGTCACTCCGCCGTTGATAACCTGAAAAGTGCAAGAGAAATTACAAACATTAGTAAAATTAGACAAAATCCTGAAAATTTCAGTGAAATTAAAAATAAAATCATAACTCTTCAGCCTGGAAGCAGTAATAGCAGGTAAACTTTCCATTGTTATAGATTTTCAAACCGAATTGCTTCACGGGGCGACGCCAGGTGAGGTTTTGCAGGCGCCACATAAACCTTTCAGTTGCGAGCGTGACGTTGACCCTACGGCGTGCGCCTTTGGACAGAACGTCTGCTCGGTGACCGCGGTTCTTTTGCCGTTTGTTTCATTGCGATCAGACCAGTACTTTGGCCGCAAACGGGGAGAAACCGAAAATTTTGGTTGACGACTCGCGCACGACGGAGAACCACACAGGACCATTTTTATTAATTATACTTATATTTTAGGATGTATTCTATCTAGACATGGGCAAAGATTTTTGAGTTTTCACCCCCGCTTGTAGAACCAAGTACACACATATTGGCAATATACTGAAATTTTTACTTACCAAAAAATTAAAAACAGCTGTTTGAACTGTCAACTTCACCCTGAAGTTGAGTTTTTGGTGTTGTGACGTTGCTCGATCTGCCCCCGCATTAGATTAGTCACTCCGCCGTTGATAACCTGAAAAGTGCAAGAGAAATTACAAACATTAGTAAAATTAGACAAAATCCTGAAAATTTCAGTGAAATTAAAAATAAAATCATAACTCTTCAGCCTGGAAGCAGTAATAGCAGGTAAACTTTCCATTGTTATAGATTTTCAAACCGAATTGCTTCACGGGGCGACGCCAGGTGAGGTTTTGCAGGCGCCACATAAACCTTTCAGTTGCGAGCGTGACGTTGACCCTACGGCGTGCGCCTTTGGACAGAACGTCTGCTCGGTGACCGCGGTTCTTTTGCCGTTTGTTTCATTGCGATCAGACCAGTACTTTGGCCGCAAACGGGGAGAAACCGAAAATTTTGGTTGACGACCTCGCGCACGACGGAGAACCACACAGGACCATTTTTATTAATTATACTTATATTTTAGGATGTATTCTATCTAGACATGGGCAAAGATTTTTGAGTTTTCACCCCCGCTTGTAGAACCAAGTACACACATATTGGCAATATACTGAAATTTTTACTTACCAAAAATTAAAAACAGCTGTTTGAACTGTCAACTTCACCCTGAAGTTGAGTTTTTGGTGTTGTGACGTTGCTCGATCTGCCCCCGCATTAGATTAGTCACTCCGCCGTTGATAACCTGAAAAGTGCAAGAGAAATTACAAACATTAGTAAAATTAGACAAAATCCTGAAAATTTCAGTGAAATTAAAAATAAAATCATAACTCTTCAGCCTGGAAGCAGTAATAGCAGGTAAACTTTCCATTGTTATAGATTTTCAAACCGAATTGCTTCACGGGGCGACGCCAGGTGAGGTTTTGCAGGCGCCACATAAACCTTTCAGTTGCGAGCGTGACGTTGACCCTACGGCGTGCGCCTTTGGACAGAACGTCTGCTCGGTGACCGCGGTTCTTTTGCCGTTTGTTTCATTGCGATCAGACCAGTACTTTGGCCGCAAACGGGGAGAAACCGAAAATTTTGGTTGACGACTCGCGCACGACGGAGAACCACACAGGACCATTTTTATTAATTATACTTATATTTTAGGATGTATTCTATCTAGACATGGGCAAAGATTTTTGAGTTTTCACCCCCGCTTGTAGAACCAAGTACACACATATTGGCAATATACTGAAATTTTTACTTACCAAAAATTAAAAACAGCTGTTTGAACTGTCAACTTCACCCTGAAGTTGAGTTTTTGGTGTTGTGACGTTGCTCGATCTGCCCCCGCATTAGATTAGTCACTCCGCCGTTGATAACCTGAAAAGTGCAAGAGAAATTACAAACATTAGTAAAATTAGACAAAATCCTGAAAATTTCAGTGAAATTAAAAATAAAATCATAACTCTTCAGCCTGGAAGCAGTAATAGCAGGTAAACTTTCCATTGTTATAGATTTTCAAACCGAAATTGCTTCACGGGGCGACGCCAGGTGAGGTTTTGCAGGCGCCACATAAACCTTTCAGTTGCGAGCGTGACGTTGACCCTACGGCGTGCGCCTTTGGACAGAACGTCTGCTCGGTGACCGCGGTTCTTTTGCCGTTTGTTTCATTGCGATCAGACCAGTACTTTGGCCGCAAACGGGGAGAAACCGAAAATTTTGGTTGACGACTCGCGCACGACGGAGAACCACACAGGACCATTTTTATTAATTATACTTATATTTTAGGATGTATTCTATCTAGACATGGGCAAAGATTTTTGAGTTTTCACCCCGCTTGTAGAACCAAGTACACACATATTGGCAATATACTGAAATTTTTACTTACCAAAAAATTAAAAACAGCTGTTTGAACTGTCAACTTCACCCTGAAGTTGAGTTTTTGGTGTTGTGACGTTGCTCGATCTGCCCCCGCATTAGATTAGTCACTCCGCCGTTGATAACCTGAAAAGTGCAAGAGAAATTACAAACATTAGTAAAATTAGACAAAATCCTGAAAATTTCAGTGAAATTAAAAATAAAATCATAACTCTTCAGCCTGGAAGCAGTAATAGCAGGTAAACTTTCCATTGTTATAGATTTTCAAACCGAATTGCTTCACGGGGCGACGCCAGGTGAGGTTTTGCAGGCGCCACATAAACCTTTCAGTTGCGAGCGTGACGTTGACCCTACGGCGTGCGCCTTTGGACAGAACGTCTGCTCGGTGACCGCGGTTCTTTTGCCGTTTGTTTCATTGCGATCAGACCAGTACTTTGGCCGCAAACGGGGAGAAACCGAAAATTTTGGTTGACGACTCGCGCACGACGGAGAACCACACAGGACCATTTTTATTAATTATACTTATATTTTAGGATGTATTCTATCTAGACATGGGCAAAGATTTTTGAGTTTTCACCCCCGCTTGTAGAACCAAGTACACACATATTGGCAATATACTGAAATTTTTACTTACCAAAAAATTAAAAACAGCTGTTTGAACTGTCAACTTCACCCTGAAGTTGAGTTTTTGGTGTTGTGACGTTGCTCGATCTGCCCCCGCATTAGATTAGTCACTCCGCCGTTGATAACCTGAAAAGTGCAAGAGAAATTACAAACATTAGTAAAATTAGACAAAATCCTGAAAATTTCAGTGAAATTAAAAATAAAATCATAACTCTTCAGCCTGGAAGCAGTAATAGCAGGTAAACTTTCCATTGTTATAGATTTTCAAACCGAATTGCTTCACGGGGCGACGCCAGGTGAGGTTTTGCAGGCGCCACATAAACCTTTCAGTTGCGAGCGTGACGTTGACCCTACGGCGTGCGCCTTTGGACAGAACGTCTGCTCGGTGGACCGCGGTTCTTTTGCCGTTTGTTTCATTGCGATCAGACCAGTACTTTGGCCGCAAACGGGGAGAAACCGAAAATTTTGGTTGACGACTCGCGCACGACGGAGAACCACACAGGACCATTTTTATTAATTATACTTATATTTTAGGATGTATTCTATCTAGACATGGGCAAAGATTTTTGAGTTTTCACCCCCGCTTGTAGAACCAAGTACACACATATTGGCAATATACTGAAATTTTTACTTACCAAAAAATTAAAAACAGCTGTTTGAACTGTCAACTTCACCCTGAAGTTGAGTTTTTGGTGTTGTGACGTTGCTCGATCTGCCCCCGCATTAGATTAGTCACTCCGCCGTTGATAACCTGAAAAGTGCAAGAGAAATTACAAACATTAGTAAAATTAGACAAAATCCTGAAAATTTCAGTGAAATTAAAAATAAAATCATAACTCTTCAGCCTGGAAGCAGTAATAGCAGGTAAACTTTCCATTGTTATAGATTTTCAAACCGAATTGCTTCACGGGGCGACGCCAGGTGAGGTTTTGCAGGCGCCACATAAACCTTTCAGTTGCGAGCGTGACGTTGACCCTACGGCGTGCGCCTTTGGACAGAACGTCTGCTCGGTGACCGCGGTTCTTTTGCCGTTTGTTTCATTGCGATCAGACCAGTACTTTGGCCGCAAACGGGGAGAAACCGAAAATTTTGGTTGACGACTCGCGCACGACGGAGAACCACACAGGACCATTTTTATTAATTATACTTATATTTTAGGATGTATTCTATCTAGACATGGGCAAAGATTTTTGAGTTTTCACCCCCGCTTGTAGAACCAAGTACACACATATTGGCAATATACTGAAATTTTTACTTACCAAAAAATTAAAAACAGCTGTTTGAACTGTCAACTTCACCCTGAAGTTGAGTTTTTGGTGTTGTGACGTTGCTCGATCTGCCCCCGCATTAGATTAGTCACTCCGCCGTTGATAACCTGAAAAGTGCAAGAGAAATTACAAACATTAGTAAAATTAGACAAAATCCTGAAAATTTCAGTGAAATTAAAAATAAAATCATAACTCTTCAGCCTGGAAGCAGTAATAGCAGGTAAACTTTCCATTGTTATAGATTTTCAAACCGAATTGCTTCACGGGGCGACGCCAGGTGAGGTTTTGCAGGCGCCACATAAACCTTTCAGTTGCGAGCGTGACGTTGACCCTACGGCGTGCGCCTTTGGACAGAACGTCTGCTCGGTGACCGCGGTTCTTTTGCCGTTTGTTTCATTGCGATCAGACCAGTACTTTGGCCGCAAACGGGGAGAAACCGAAAATTTTGGTTGACGACTCGCGCACGACGGAGAACCACACAGGACCATTTTTATTAATTATACTTATATTTTAGGATGTATTCTATCTAGACATGGGCAAAGATTTTTGAGTTTTCACCCCCGCTTGTAGAACCAAGTACACACATATTGGCAATATACTGAAATTTTTACTTACCAAAAAATTAAAAACAGCTGTTTGAACTGTCAACTTCACCCTGAAGTTGAGTTTTTGGTGTTGTGACGTTGCTCGATCTGCCCCCGCATTAGATTAGTCACTCCGCCGTTGATAACCTGAAAAGTGCAAGAGAAATTACAAACATTAGTAAAATTAGACAAAATCCTGAAAATTTCAGTGAAATTAAAATAAAATCATAACTCTTCAGCCTGGAAGCAGTAATAGCAGGTAAACTTTCCATTGTTATAGATTTTCAAACCGAATTGCTTCACGGGGCGACGCCAGGTGAGGTTTTGCAGGCGCCACATAAACCTTTCAGTTGCGAGCGTGACGTTGACCCTACGGCGTGCGCCTTTGGACAGAACGTCTGCTCGGTGACCGCGGTTCTTTTGCCGTTTGTTTCATTGCGATCAGACCAGTACTTTGGCCGCAAACGGGGAGAAACCGAAAATTTTGGTTGACGACTCGCGCACGACGGAGAACCACACAGGACCATTTTTATTAATTATACTTATATTTTAGGATGTATTCTATCTAGACATGGGCAAAGATTTTTGAGTTTTCACCCCCGCTTGTAGAACCAAGTACACACATATTGGCAATATACTGAAATTTTTACTTACCAAAAAAATTAAAAACAGCTGTTTGAACTGTCAACTTCACCCTGAAGTTGAGTTTTTGGTGTTGTGACGTTGCTCGATCTGCCCCCGCATTAGATTAGTCACTCCGCCGTTGATAACCTGAAAAGTGCAAGAGAATTACAAACATTAGTAAAATTAGACAAAATCCTGAAAATTTCAGTGAAATTAAAAATAAAATCATAACTCTTCAGCCTGGAAGCAGTAATAGCAGGTAAACTTTCCATTGTTATAGATTTTCAAACCGAATTGCTTCACGGGGCGACGCCAGGTGAGGTTTTGCAGGCGCCACATAAACCTTTCAGTTGCGAGCGTGACGTTGACCCTACGGCGTGCGCCTTTGGACAGAACGTCTGCTCGGTGACCGCGGTTCTTTTGCCGTTTGTTTCATTGCGATCAGACCAGTACTTTGGCCGCAAACGGGGAGAAACCGAAAATTTTGGTTGACGACTCGCGCACGACGGAGAACCACACAGGACCATTTTTATTAATTATACTTATATTTTAGGATGTATTCTATCTAGACATGGGCAAAGATTTTTGAGTTTTCACCCCGCTTGTAGAACCAAGTACACACATATTGGCAATATACTGAAATTTTTACTTACCAAAAATTAAAAACAGCTGTTTGAACTGTCAACTTCACCCTGAAGTTGAGTTTTTGGTGTTGTGACGTTGCTCGATCTGCCCCCGCATTAGATTAGTCACTCCGCCGTTGATAACCTGAAAAGTGCAAGAGAAATTACAAACATTAGTAAAATTAGACAAAATCCTGAAAATTTCAGTGAAATTAAAAATAAAATCATAACTCTTCAGCCTGGAAGCAGTAATAGCAGGTAAACTTTCCATTGTTATAGATTTTCAAACCGAATTGCTTCACGGGGCGACGCCAGGTGAGGTTTTGCAGGCGCCACATAAACCTTTCAGTTGCGAGCGTGACGTTGACCCTACGGCGTGCGCCTTTGGACAGAACGTCTGCTCGGTGACCGCGGTTCTTTTGCCGTTTGTTTCATTGCGATCAGACCAGTACTTTGGCCGCAAACGGGGAGAAACCGAAAATTTTGGTTGACGACTCGCGCACGACGGAGAACCACACAGGACCATTTTTATTAATTATACTTATATTTTAGGATGTATTCTATCTAGACATGGGCAAAGATTTTTGAGTTTTCACCCCGCTTGTAGAACCAAGTACACACATATTGGCAATATACTGAAATTTTTACTTACCAAAAAATTAAAAACAGCTGTTTGAACTGTCAACTTCACCCTGAAGTTGAGTTTTTGGTGTTGTGACGTTGCTCGATCTGCCCCCGCATTAGATTAGTCACTCCGCCGTTGATAACCTGAAAAGTGCAAGAGAAATTACAAACATTAGTAAAATTAGACAAAATCCTGAAAATTTCAGTGAAATTAAAAATAAAATCATAACTCTTCAGCCTGGAAGCAGTAATAGCAGGTAAACTTTCCATTGTTATAGATTTTCAAACCGAATTGCTTCACGGGGCGACGCCAGGTGAGGTTTTGCAGGCGCCACATAAACCTTTCAGTTGCGAGCGTGACGTTGACCCTACGGCGTGCGCCTTTGGACAGAACGTCTGCTCGGTGACCGCGGTTCTTTTGCCGTTTGTTTCATTGCGATCAGACCAGTACTTTGGCCGCAAACGGGGAGAAACCGAAAATTTTGGTTGACGACTCGCGCACGACGGAGAACCACACAGGACCATTTTTATTAATTATACTTATATTTTAGGATGTATTCTATCTAGACATGGGCAAAGATTTTTGAGTTTTCACCCCCGCTTGTAGAACCAAGTACACACATATTGGCAATATACTGAAATTTTTACTTACCAAAAAATTAAAAACAGCTGTTTGAACTGTCAACTTCACCCTGAAGTTGAGTTTTTGGTGTTGTGACGTTGCTCGATCTGCCCCCGCATTAGATTAGTCACTCCGCCGTTGATAACCTGAAAAGTGCAAGAGAAATTACAAACATTAGTAAAATTAGACAAAATCCTGAAAATTTCAGTGAAATTAAAAATAAAATCATAACTCTTCAGCCTGGAAGCAGTAATAGCAGGTAAACTTTCCATTGTTATAGATTTTCAAACCGAATTGCTTCACGGGGCGACGCCAGGTGAGGTTTTGCAGGCGCCACATAAACCTTTCAGTTGCGAGCGTGACGTTGACCCTACGGCGTGCGCCTTTGGACAGAACGTCTGCTCGGTGACCGCGGTTCTTTTGCCGTTTGTTTCATTGCGATCAGACCAGTACTTTGGCCGCAAACGGGGAGAAACCGAAAATTTTGGTTGACGACTCGCGCACGACGGAGAACCACACAGGACCATTTTTATTAATTATACTTATATTTTAGGATGTATTCTATCTAGACATGGGCAAAGATTTTTGAGTTTTCACCCCCGCTTGTAGAACCAAGTACACACATATTGGCAATATACTGAAATTTTTACTTACCAAAAAATTAAAAACAGCTGTTTGAACTGTCAACTTCACCCTGAAGTTGAGTTTTTGGTGTTGTGACGTTGCTCGATCTGCCCCCGCATTAGATTAGTCACTCCGCCGTTGATAACCTGAAAAGTGCAAGAGAAATTACAAACATTAGTAAAATTAGACAAAATCCTGAAAATTTCAGTGAAATTAAAAATAAAATCATAACTCTTCAGCCTGGAAGCAGTAATAGCAGGTAAACTTTCCATTGTTATAGATTTTCAAACCGAATTGCTTCACGGGGCGACGCCAGGTGAGGTTTTGCAGGCGCCACATAAACCTTTCAGTTGCGAGCGTGACGTTGACCCTACGGCGTGCGCCTTTGGACAGAACGTCTGCTCGGTGACCGCGGTTCTTTTGCCGTTTGTTTCATTGCGATCAGACCAGTACTTTGGCCGCAAACGGGGAGAAACCGAAAATTTTGGTTGACGACTCGCGCACGACGGAGAACCACACAGGACCATTTTTATTAATTATACTTATATTTTAGGATGTATTCTATCTAGACATGGGCAAAGATTTTGAGTTTTCACCCCCGCTTGTAGAACCAAGTACACACATATTGGCAATATACTGAAATTTTTACTTACCAAAAAATTAAAAACAGCTGTTTGAACTGTCAACTTCACCCTGAAGTTGAGTTTTTGGTGTTGTGACGTTGCTCGATCTGCCCCCGCATTAGATTAGTCACTCCGCCGTTGATAACCTGAAAAGTGCAAGAGAAATTACAAACATTAGTAAAATTAGACAAAATCCTGAAAATTTCAGTGAAATTAAAAATAAAATCATAACTCTTCAGCCTGGAAGCAGTAATAGCAGGTAAACTTTCCATTGTTATAGATTTTCAAACCGAATTGCTTCACGGGGCGACGCCAGGTGAGGTTTTGCAGGCGCCACATAAACCTTTCAGTTGCGAGCGTGACGTTGACCCTACGGCGTGCGCCTTTGGACAGAACGTCTGCTCGGTGACCGCGGTTCTTTTGCCGTTTGTTTCATTGCGATCAGACCAGTACTTTGGCCGCAAACGGGGAGAAACCGAAAATTTTGGTTGACGACTCGCGCACGACGGAGAACCACACAGGACCATTTTTATTAATTATACTTATATTTTAGGATGTATTCTATCTAGACATGGGCAAAGATTTTTGAGTTTTCACCCCCGCTTGTAGAACCAAGTACACACATATTGGCAATATACTGAAATTTTTACTTACCAAAAAATTAAAAACAGCTGTTTGAACTGTCAACTTCACCCTGAAGTTGAGTTTTTGGTGTTGTGACGTTGCTCGATCTGCCCCCGCATTAGATTAGTCACTCCGCCGTTGATAACCTGAAAAGTGCAAGAGAAATTACAAACATTAGTAAAATTAGACAAAATCCTGAAAATTTCAGTGAAATTAAAAATAAAATCATAACTCTTCAGCCTGGAAGCAGTAATAGCAGGTAAACTTTCCATTGTTATAGATTTTCAAACCGAATTGCTTCACGGGGCGACGCCAGGTGAGGTTTTGCAGGCGCCACATAAACCTTTCAGTTGCGAGCGTGACGTTGACCCTACGGCGTGCGCCTTTGGACAGAACGTCTGCTCGGTGACCGCGGTTCTTTTGCCGTTTGTTTCATTGCGATCAGACCAGTACTTTGGCCGCAAACGGGGAGAAACCGAAAATTTTGGTTGACGACTCGCGCACGACGGAGAACCACACAGGACCATTTTTATTAATTATACTTATATTTTAGGATGTATTCTATCTAGACATGGGCAAAGATTTTTGAGTTTTCACCCCCGCTTGTAGAACCAAGTACACACATATTGGCAATATACTGAAATTTTTACTTACCAAAAAATTAAAAACAGCTGTTTGAACTGTCAACTTCACCCTGAAGTTGAGTTTTTGGTGTTGTGACGTTGCTCGATCTGCCCCCGCATTAGATTAGTCACTCCGCCGTTGATAACCTGAAAAGTGCAAGAGAAATTACAAACATTAGTAAAATTAGACAAAATCCTGAAAATTTCAGTGAAATTAAAAATAAAATCATAACTCTTCAGCCTGGAAGCAGTAATAGCAGGTAAACTTTCCATTGTTATAGATTTTCAAACCGAATTGCTTCACGGGGCGACGCCAGGTGAGGTTTTGCAGGCGCCACATAAACCTTTCAGTTGCGAGCGTGACGTTGACCCTACGGCGTGCGCCTTTGGACAGAACGTCTGCTCGGTGACCGCGGTTCTTTTGCCGTTTGTTTCATTGCGATCAGACCAGTACTTTGGCCGCAAACGGGGAGAAACCGAAAATTTTGGTTGACGACTCGCGCACGACGGAGAACCACACAGGACCATTTTTATTAATTATACTTATATTTTAGGATGTATTCTATCTAGACATGGGCAAAGATTTTTGAGTTTTCACCCCCGCTTGTAGAACCAAGTACACACATATTGGCAATATACTGAAATTTTTACTTACCAAAAAATTAAAAACAGCTGTTTGAACTGTCAACTTCACCCTGAAGTTGAGTTTTTGGTGTTGTGACGTTGCTCGATCTGCCCCCGCATTAGATTAGTCACTCCGCCGTTGATAACCTGAAAAGTGCAAGAGAAATTACAAACATTAGTAAAATTAGACAAAATCCTGAAAATTTCAGTGAAATTAAAAATAAAATCATAACTCTTCAGCCTGGAAGCAGTAATAGCAGGTAAACTTTCCATTGTTATAGATTTTCAAACCGAATTGCTTCACGGGGCGACGCCAGGTGAGGTTTTGCAGGCGCCACATAAACCTTTCAGTTGCGAGCGTGACGTTGACCCTACGGCGTGCGCCTTTGGACAGAACGTCTGCTCGGTGACCGCGGTTCTTTTGCCGTTTGTTTCATTGCGATCAGACCAGTACTTTGGCCGCAAACGGGGAGAAACCGAAAATTTTGGTTGACGACTCGCGCACGACGGAGAACCACACAGGACCATTTTTATTAATTATACTTATATTTTAGGATGTATTCTATCTAGACATGGGCAAAGATTTTTGAGTTTTCACCCCCGCTTGTAGAACCAAGTACACACATATTGGCAATATACTGAAATTTTTACTTACCAAAAAATTAAAAACAGCTGTTTGAACTGTCAACTTCACCCTGAAGTTGAGTTTTTGGTGTTGTGACGTTGCTCGATCTGCCCCCGCATTAGATTAGTCACTCCGCCGTTGATAACCTGAAAAGTGCAAGAGAAATTACAAACATTAGTAAAATTAGACAAAATCCTGAAAATTTCAGTGAAATTAAAAATAAAATCATAACTCTTCAGCCTGGAAGCAGTAATAGCAGGTAAACTTTCCATTGTTATAGATTTTCAAACCGAATTGCTTCACGGGGCGACGCCAGGTGAGGTTTTGCAGGCGCCACATAAACCTTTCAGTTGCGAGCGTGACGTTGACCCTACGGCGTGCGCCTTTGGACAGAACGTCTGCTCGGTGACCGCGGTTCTTTTGCCGTTTGTTTCATTGCGATCAGACCAGTACTTTGGCCGCAAACGGGGAGAAACCGAAAATTTTGGTTGACGACTCGCGCACGACGGAGAACCACACAGGACCATTTTTATTAATTATACTTATATTTTAGGATGTATTCTATCTAGACATGGGCAAAGATTTTTGAGTTTTCACCCCCGCTTGTAGAACCAAGTACACACATATTGGCAATATACTGAAATTTTTACTTACCAAAAAATTAAAAACAGCTGTTTGAACTGTCAACTTCACCCTGAAGTTGAGTTTTTGGTGTTGTGACGTTGCTCGATCTGCCCCCGCATTAGATTAGTCACTCCGCCGTTGATAACCTGAAAAGTGCAAGAGAAATTACAAACATTAGTAAAATTAGACAAAATCCTGAAAATTTCAGTGAAATTAAAAATAAAATCATAACTCTTCAGCCTGGAAGCAGTAATAGCAGGTAAACTTTCCATTGTTATAGATTTTCAAACCGAATTGCTTCACGGGGCGACGCCAGGTGAGGTTTTGCAGGCGCCACATAAACCTTTCAGTTGCGAGCGTGACGTTGACCCTACGGCGTGCGCCTTTGGACAGAACGTCTGCTCGGTGACCGCGGTTCTTTTGCCGTTTGTTTCATTGCGATCAGACCAGTACTTTGGCCGCAAACGGGGAGAAACCGAAAATTTTGGTTGACGACTCGCGCACGACGGAGAACCACACAGGACCATTTTTATTAATTATACTTATATTTTAGGATGTATTCTATCTAGACATGGGCAAAGATTTTTGAGTTTTCACCCCCGCTTGTAGAACCAAGTACACACATATTGGCAATATACTGAAATTTTTACTTACCAAAAAATTAAAAACAGCTGTTTGAACTGTCAACTTCACCCTGAAGTTGAGTTTTTGGTGTTGTGACGTTGCTCGATCTGCCCCCGCATTAGATTAGTCACTCCGCCGTTGATAACCTGAAAAGTGCAAGAGAAATTACAAACATTAGTAAAATTAGACAAAATCCTGAAAATTTCAGTGAAATTAAAAATAAAATCATAACTCTTCAGCCTGGAAGCAGTAATAGCAGGTAAACTTTCCATTGTTATAGATTTTCAAACCGAATTGCTTCACGGGGCGACGCCAGGTGAGGTTTTGCAGGCGCCACATAAACCTTTCAGTTGCGAGCGTGACGTTGACCCTACGGCGTGCGCCTTTGGACAGAACGTCTGCTCGGTGACCGCGGTTCTTTTGCCGTTTGTTTCATTGCGATCAGACCAGTACTTTGGCCGCAAACGGGGAGAAACCGAAAATTTTGGTTGACGACTCGCGCACGACGGAGAACCACACAGGACCATTTTTATTAATTATACTTATATTTTAGGATGTATTCTATCTAGACATGGGCAAAGATTTTTGAGTTTTCACCCCCGCTTGTAGAACCAAGTACACACATATTGGCAATATACTGAAATTTTTACTTACCAAAAAATTAAAAACAGCTGTTTGAACTGTCAACTTCACCCTGAAGTTGAGTTTTTGGTGTTGTGACGTTGCTCGATCTGCCCCCGCATTAGATTAGTCACTCCGCCGTTGATAACCTGAAAAGTGCAAGAGAAATTACAAACATTAGTAAAATTAGACAAAATCCTGAAAATTTCAGTGAAATTAAAAATAAAATCATAACTCTTCAGCCTGGAAGCAGTAATAGCAGGTAAACTTTCCATTGTTATAGATTTTCAAACCGAATTGCTTCACGGGGCGACGCCAGGTGAGGTTTTGCAGGCGCCACATAAACCTTTCAGTTGCGAGCGTGACGTTGACCCTACGGCGTGCGCCTTTGGACAGAACGTCTGCTCGGTGACCGCGGTTCTTTTGCCGTTTGTTTCATTGCGATCAGACCAGTACTTTGGCCGCAAACGGGGAGAAACCGAAAATTTTGGTTGACGACTCGCGCACGACGGAGAACCACACAGGACCATTTTTATTAATTATACTTATATTTTAGGATGTATTCTATCTAGACATGGGCAAAGATTTTTGAGTTTTCACCCCCGCTTGTAGAACCAAGTACACACATATTGGCAATATACTGAAATTTTTACTTACCAAAAAATTAAAAACAGCTGTTTGAACTGTCAACTTCACCCTGAAGTTGAGTTTTTGGTGTTGTGACGTTGCTCGATCTGCCCCCGCATTAGATTAGTCACTCCGCCGTTGATAACCTGAAAAGTGCAAGAGAAATTACAAACATTAGTAAAATTAGACAAAATCCTGAAAATTTCAGTGAAATTAAAAATAAAATCATAACTCTTCAGCCTGGAAGCAGTAATAGCAGGTAAACTTTCCATTGTTATAGATTTTCAAACCGAATTGCTTCACGGGGCGACGCCAGGTGAGGTTTTGCAGGCGCCACATAAACCTTTCAGTTGCGAGCGTGACGTTGACCCTACGGCGTGCGCCTTTGGACAGAACGTCTGCTCGGTGACCGCGGTTCTTTTGCCGTTTGTTTCATTGCGATCAGACCAGTACTTTGGCCGCAAACGGGGAGAAACCGAAAATTTTGGTTGACGACTCGCGCACGACGGAGAACCACACAGGACCATTTTTATTAATTATACTTATATTTTAGGATGTATTCTATCTAGACATGGGCAAAGATTTTTGAGTTTTCACCCCCGCTTGTAGAACCAAGTACACACATATTGGCAATATACTGAAATTTTTACTTACCAAAAAATTAAAAACAGCTGTTTGAACTGTCAACTTCACCCTGAAGTTGAGTTTTTGGTGTTGTGACGTTGCTCGATCTGCCCCCGCATTAGATTAGTCACTCCGCCGTTGATAACCTGAAAAGTGCAAGAGAAATTACAAACATTAGTAAAATTAGACAAAATCCTGAAAATTTCAGTGAAATTAAAAATAAAATCATAACTCTTCAGCCTGGAAGCAGTAATAGCAGGTAAACTTTCCATTGTTATAGATTTTCAAACCGAATTGCTTCACGGGGCGACGCCAGGTGAGGTTTTGCAGGCGCCACATAAACCTTTCAGTTGCGAGCGTGACGTTGACCCTACGGCGTGCGCCTTTGGACAGAACGTCTGCTCGGTGACCGCGGTTCTTTTGCCGTTTGTTTCATTGCGATCAGACCAGTACTTTGGCCGCAAACGGGGAGAAACCGAAAATTTTGGTTGACGACTCGCGCACGACGGAGAACCACACAGGACCATTTTTATTAATTATACTTATATTTTAGGATGTATTCTATCTAGACATGGGCAAAGATTTTTGAGTTTTCACCCCCGCTTGTAGAACCAAGTACACACATATTGGCAATATACTGAAATTTTTACTTACCAAAAAATTAAAAACAGCTGTTTGAACTGTCAACTTCACCCTGAAGTTGAGTTTTTGGTGTTGTGACGTTGCTCGATCTGCCCCCGCATTAGATTAGTCACTCCGCCGTTGATAACCTGAAAAGTGCAAGAGAAATTACAAACATTAGTAAAATTAGACAAAATCCTGAAAATTTCAGTGAAATTAAAAATAAAATCATAACTCTTCAGCCTGGAAGCAGTAATAGCAGGTAAACTTTCCATTGTTATAGATTTTCAAACCGAATTGCTTCACGGGGCGACGCCAGGTGAGGTTTTGCAGGCGCCACATAAACCTTTCAGTTGCGAGCGTGACGTTGACCCTACGGCGTGCGCCTTTGGACAGAACGTCTGCTCGGTGACCGCGGTTCTTTTGCCGTTTGTTTCATTGCGATCAGACCAGTACTTTGGCCGCAAACGGGGAGAAACCGAAAATTTTGGTTGACGACTCGCGCACGACGGAGAACCACACAGGACCATTTTTATTAATTATACTTATATTTTAGGATGTATTCTATCTAGACATGGGCAAAGATTTTTGAGTTTTCACCCCCGCTTGTAGAACCAAGTACACACATATTGGCAATATACTGAAATTTTTACTTACCAAAAAATTAAAAACAGCTGTTTGAACTGTCAACTTCACCCTGAAGTTGAGTTTTTGGTGTTGTGACGTTGCTCGATCTGCCCCCGCATTAGATTAGTCACTCCGCCGTTGATAACCTGAAAAGTGCAAGAGAAATTACAAACATTAGTAAAATTAGACAAAATCCTGAAAATTTCAGTGAAATTAAAAATAAAATCATAACTCTTCAGCCTGGAAGCAGTAATAGCAGGTAAACTTTCCATTGTTATAGATTTTCAAACCGAATTGCTTCACGGGGCGACGCCAGGTGAGGTTTTGCAGGCGCCACATAAACCTTTCAGTTGCGAGCGTGACGTTGACCCTACGGCGTGCGCCTTTGGACAGAACGTCTGCTCGGTGACCGCGGTTCTTTTGCCGTTTGTTTCATTGCGATCAGACCAGTACTTTGGCCGCAAACGGGGAGAAACCGAAAATTTTGGTTGACGACTCGCGCACGACGGAGAACCACACAGGACCATTTTTATTAATTATACTTATATTTTAGGATGTATTCTATCTAGACATGGGCAAAGATTTTTGAGTTTTCACCCCCGCTTGTAGAACCAAGTACACACATATTGGCAATATACTGAAATTTTTACTTACCAAAAAATTAAAAACAGCTGTTTGAACTGTCAACTTCACCCTGAAGTTGAGTTTTTGGTGTTGTGACGTTGCTCGATCTGCCCCCGCATTAGATTAGTCACTCCGCCGTTGATAACCTGAAAAGTGCAAGAGAAATTACAAACATTAGTAAAATTAGACAAAATCCTGAAAATTTCAGTGAAATTAAAAATAAAATCATAACTCTTCAGCCTGGAAGCAGTAATAGCAGGTAAACTTTCCATTGTTATAGATTTTCAAACCGAATTGCTTCACGGGGCGACGCCAGGTGAGGTTTTGCAGGCGCCACATAAACCTTTCAGTTGCGAGCGTGACGTTGACCCTACGGCGTGCGCCTTTGGACAGAACGTCTGCTCGGTGACCGCGGTTCTTTTGCCGTTTGTTTCATTGCGATCAGACCAGTACTTTGGCCGCAAACGGGGAGAAACCGAAAATTTTGGTTGACGACTCGCGCACGACGGAGAACCACACAGGACCATTTTTATTAATTATACTTATATTTTAGGATGTATTCTATCTAGACATGGGCAAAGATTTTTGAGTTTTCACCCCCGCTTGTAGAACCAAGTACACACATATTGGCAATATACTGAAATTTTTACTTACCAAAAAATTAAAAACAGCTGTTTGAACTGTCAACTTCACCCTGAAGTTGAGTTTTTGGTGTTGTGACGTTGCTCGATCTGCCCCCGCATTAGATTAGTCACTCCGCCGTTGATAACCTGAAAAGTGCAAGAGAAATTACAAACATTAGTAAAATTAGACAAAATCCTGAAAATTTCAGTGAAATTAAAAATAAAATCATAACTCTTCAGCCTGGAAGCAGTAATAGCAGGTAAACTTTCCATTGTTATAGATTTTCAAACCGAATTGCTTCACGGGGCGACGCCAGGTGAGGTTTTGCAGGCGCCACATAAACCTTTCAGTTGCGAGCGTGACGTTGACCCTACGGCGTGCGCCTTTGGACAGAACGTCTGCTCGGTGACCGCGGTTCTTTTGCCGTTTGTTTCATTGCGATCAGACCAGTACTTTGGCCGCAAACGGGGAGAAACCGAAAATTTTGGTTGACGACTCGCGCACGACGGAGAACCACACAGGACCATTTTTATTAATTATACTTATATTTTAGGATGTATTCTATCTAGACATGGGCAAAGATTTTTGAGTTTTCACCCCCGCTTGTAGAACCAAGTACACACATATTGGCAATATACTGAAATTTTTACTTACCAAAAAATTAAAAACAGCTGTTTGAACTGTCAACTTCACCCTGAAGTTGAGTTTTTGGTGTTGTGACGTTGCTCGATCTGCCCCCGCATTAGATTAGTCACTCCGCCGTTGATAACCTGAAAAGTGCAAGAGAAATTACAAACATTAGTAAAATTAGACAAAATCCTGAAAATTTCAGTGAAATTAAAAATAAAATCATAACTCTTCAGCCTGGAAGCAGTAATAGCAGGTAAACTTTCCATTGTTATAGATTTTCAAACCGAATTGCTTCACGGGGCGACGCCAGGTGAGGTTTTGCAGGCGCCACATAAACCTTTCAGTTGCGAGCGTGACGTTGACCCTACGGCGTGCGCCTTTGGACAGAACGTCTGCTCGGTGACCGCGGTTCTTTTGCCGTTTGTTTCATTGCGATCAGACCAGTACTTTGGCCGCAAACGGGGAGAAACCGAAAATTTTGGTTGACGACTCGCGCACGACGGAGAACCACACAGGACCATTTTTATTAATTATACTTATATTTTAGGATGTATTCTATCTAGACATGGGCAAAGATTTTTGAGTTTTCACCCCCGCTTGTAGAACCAAGTACACACATATTGGCAATATACTGAAATTTTTACTTACCAAAAAATTAAAAACAGCTGTTTGAACTGTCAACTTCACCCTGAAGTTGAGTTTTTGGTGTTGTGACGTTGCTCGATCTGCCCCCGCATTAGATTAGTCACTCCGCCGTTGATAACCTGAAAAGTGCAAGAGAAATTACAAACATTAGTAAAATTAGACAAAATCCTGAAAATTTCAGTGAAATTAAAAATAAAATCATAACTCTTCAGCCTGGAAGCAGTAATAGCAGGTAAACTTTCCATTGTTATAGATTTTCAAACCGAATTGCTTCACGGGGCGACGCCAGGTGAGGTTTTGCAGGCGCCACATAAACCTTTCAGTTGCGAGCGTGACGTTGACCCTACGGCGTGCGCCTTTGGACAGAACGTCTGCTCGGTGACCGCGGTTCTTTTGCCGTTTGTTTCATTGCGATCAGACCAGTACTTTGGCCGCAAACGGGGAGAAACCGAAAATTTTGGTTGACGACTCGCGCACGACGGAGAACCACACAGGACCATTTTTATTAATTATACTTATATTTTAGGATGTATTCTATCTAGACATGGGCAAAGATTTTTGAGTTTTCACCCCCGCTTGTAGAACCAAGTACACACATATTGGCAATATACTGAAATTTTTACTTACCAAAAAATTAAAAACAGCTGTTTGAACTGTCAACTTCACCCTGAAGTTGAGTTTTTGGTGTTGTGACGTTGCTCGATCTGCCCCCGCATTAGATTAGTCACTCCGCCGTTGATAACCTGAAAAGTGCAAGAGAAATTACAAACATTAGTAAAATTAGACAAAATCCTGAAAATTTCAGTGAAATTAAAAATAAAATCATAACTCTTCAGCCTGGAAGCAGTAATAGCAGGTAAACTTTCCATTGTTATAGATTTTCAAACCGAATTGCTTCACGGGGCGACGCCAGGTGAGGTTTTGCAGGCGCCACATAAACCTTTCAGTTGCGAGCGTGACGTTGACCCTACGGCGTGCGCCTTTGGACAGAACGTCTGCTCGGTGACCGCGGTTCTTTTGCCGTTTGTTTCATTGCGATCAGACCAGTACTTTGGCCGCAAACGGGGAGAAACCGAAAATTTTGGTTGACGACTCGCGCACGACGGAGAACCACACAGGACCATTTTTATTAATTATACTTATATTTTAGGATGTATTCTATCTAGACATGGGCAAAGATTTTTGAGTTTTCACCCCCGCTTGTAGAACCAAGTACACACATATTGGCAATATACTGAAATTTTTACTTACCAAAAAATTAAAAACAGCTGTTTGAACTGTCAACTTCACCCTGAAGTTGAGTTTTTGGTGTTGTGACGTTGCTCGATCTGCCCCCGCATTAGATTAGTCACTCCGCCGTTGATAACCTGAAAAGTGCAAGAGAAATTCCAAACATTAGTAAAATTAGACAAAATCCTGAAAATTTCAGTGAAATTAAAAATAAAATCATAACTCTTCAGCCTGGAAGCAGTAATAGCAGGTAAACTTTCCATTGTTATAGATTTTCAAACCGAATTGCTTCACGGGGCGACGCCAGGTGAGGTTTTGCAGGCGCCACATAAACCTTTCAGTTGCGAGCGTGACGTTGACCCTACGGCGTGCGCCTTTGGACAGAACGTCTGCTCGGTGACCGCGGTTCTTTTGCCGTTTGTTTCATTGCGATCAGACCAGTACTTTGGCCGCAAACGGGGAGAAACCGAAAATTTTGGTTGACGACTCGCGCACGACGGAGAACCACACAGGACCATTTTTATTAATTATACTTATATTTTAGGATGTATTCTATCTAGACATGGGCAAAGATTTTTGAGTTTTCACCCCCGCTTGTAGAACCAAGTACACACATATTGGCAATATACTGAAATTTTTACTTACCAAAAAATTAAAAACAGCTGTTTGAACTGTCAACTTCACCCTGAAGTTGAGTTTTTGGTGTTGTGACGTTGCTCGATCTGCCCCCGCATTAGATTAGTCACTCCGCCGTTGATAACCTGAAAAGTGCAAGAGAAATTACAAACATTAGTAAAATTAGACAAAATCCTGAAAATTTCAGTGAAATTAAAAATAAAATCATAACTCTTCAGCCTGGAAGCAGTAATAGCAGGTAAACTTTCCATTGTTATAGATTTTCAAACCGAATTGCTTCACGGGGCGACGCCAGGTGAGGTTTTGCAGGCGCCACATAAACCTTTCAGTTGCGAGCGTGACGTTGACCCTACGGCGTGCGCCTTTGGACAGAACGTCTGCTCGGTGACCGCGGTTCTTTTGCCGTTTGTTTCATTGCGATCAGACCAGTACTTTGGCCGCAAACGGGGAGAAACCGAAAATTTTGGTTGACGACTCGCGCACGACGGAGAACCACACAGGACCATTTTTATTAATTATACTTATATTTTAGGATGTATTCTATCTAGACATGGGCAAAGATTTTTGAGTTTTCACCCCCGCTTGTAGAACCAAGTACACACATATTGGCAATATACTGAAATTTTTACTTACCAAAAAATTAAAAACAGCTGTTTGAACTGTCAACTTCACCCTGAAGTTGAGTTTTTGGTGTTGTGACGTTGCTCGATCTGCCCCCGCATTAGATTAGTCACTCCGCCGTTGATAACCTGAAAAGTGCAAGAGAAATTACAAACATTAGTAAAATTAGACAAAATCCTGAAAATTTCAGTGAAATTAAAAATAAAATCATAACTCTTCAGCCTGGAAGCAGTAATAGCAGGTAAACTTTCCATTGTTATAGATTTTCAAACCGAATTGCTTCACGGGGCGACGCCAGGTGAGGTTTTGCAGGCGCCACATAAACCTTTCAGTTGCGAGCGTGACGTTGACCCTACGGCGTGCGCCTTTGGACAGAACGTCTGCTCGGTGACCGCGGTTCTTTTGCCGTTTGTTTCATTGCGATCAGACCAGTACTTTGGCCGCAAACGGGGAGAAACCGAAAATTTTGGTTGACGACTCGCGCACGACGGAGAACCACACAGGACCATTTTTATTAATTATACTTATATTTTAGGATGTATTCTATCTAGACATGGGCAAAGATTTTTGAGTTTTCACCCCCGCTTGTAGAACCAAGTACACACATATTGGCAATATACTGAAATTTTTACTTACCAAAAAATTAAAAACAGCTGTTTGAACTGTCAACTTCACCCTGAAGTTGAGTTTTTGGTGTTGTGACGTTGCTCGATCTGCCCCCGCATTAGATTAGTCACTCCGCCGTTGATAACCTGAAAAGTGCAAGAGAAATTACAAACATTAGTAAAATTAGACAAAATCCTGAAAATTTCAGTGAAATTAAAAATAAAATCATAACTCTTCAGCCTGGAAGCAGTAATAGCAGGTAAACTTTCCATTGTTATAGATTTTCAAACCGAATTGCTTCACGGGGCGACGCCAGGTGAGGTTTTGCAGGCGCCACATAAACCTTTCAGTTGCGAGCGTGACGTTGACCCTACGGCGTGCGCCTTTGGACAGAACGTCTGCTCGGTGACCGCGGTTCTTTTGCCGTTTGTTTCATTGCGATCAGACCAGTACTTTGGCCGCAAACGGGGAGAAACCGAAAATTTTGGTTGACGACTCGCGCACGACGGAGAACCACACAGGACCATTTTTATTAATTATACTTATATTTTAGGATGTATTCTATCTAGACATGGGCAAAGATTTTTGAGTTTTCACCCCCGCTTGTAGAACCAAGTACACACATATTGGCAATATACTGAAATTTTTACTTACCAAAAAATTAAAAACAGCTGTTTGAACTGTCAACTTCACCCTGAAGTTGAGTTTTTGGTGTTGTGACGTTGCTCGATCTGCCCCCGCATTAGATTAGTCACTCCGCCGTTGATAACCTGAAAAGTGCAAGAGAAATTACAAACATTAGTAAAATTAGACAAAATCCTGAAAATTTCAGTGAAATTAAAAATAAAATCATAACTCTTCAGCCTGGAAGCAGTAATAGCAGGTAAACTTTCCATTGTTATAGATTTTCAAACCGAATTGCTTCACGGGGCGACGCCAGGTGAGGTTTTGCAGGCGCCACATAAACCTTTCAGTTGCGAGCGTGACGTTGACCCTACGGCGTGCGCCTTTGGACAGAACGTCTGCTCGGTGACCGCGGTTCTTTTGCCGTTTGTTTCATTGCGATCAGACCAGTACTTTGGCCGCAAACGGGGAGAAACCGAAAATTTTGGTTGACGACTCGCGCACGACGGAGAACCACACAGGACCATTTTTATTAATTATACTTATATTTTAGGATGTATTCTATCTAGACATGGGCAAAGATTTTTGAGTTTTCACCCCCGCTTGTAGAACCAAGTACACACATATTGGCAATATACTGAAATTTTTACTTACCAAAAAATTAAAAACAGCTGTTTGAACTGTCAACTTCACCCTGAAGTTGAGTTTTTGGTGTTGTGACGTTGCTCGATCTGCCCCCGCATTAGATTAGTCACTCCGCCGTTGATAACCTGAAAAGTGCAAGAGAAATTACAAACATTAGTAAAATTAGACAAAATCCTGAAAATTTCAGTGAAATTAAAAATAAAATCATAACTCTTCAGCCTGGAAGCAGTAATAGCAGGTAAACTTTCCATTGTTATAGATTTTCAAACCGAATTGCTTCACGGGGCGACGCCAGGTGAGGTTTTGCAGGCGCCACATAAACCTTTCAGTTGCGAGCGTGACGTTGACCCTACGGCGTGCGCCTTTGGACAGAACGTCTGCTCGGTGACCGCGGTTCTTTTGCCGTTTGTTTCATTGCGATCAGACCAGTACTTTGGCCGCAAACGGGGAGAAACCGAAAATTTTGGTTGACGACTCGCGCACGACGGAGAACCACACAGGACCATTTTTATTAATTATACTTATATTTTAGGATGTATTCTATCTAGACATGGGCAAAGATTTTTGAGTTTTCACCCCCGCTTGTAGAACCAAGTACACACATATTGGCAATATACTGAAATTTTTACTTACCAAAAAATTAAAAACAGCTGTTTGAACTGTCAACTTCACCCTGAAGTTGAGTTTTTGGTGTTGTGACGTTGCTCGATCTGCCCCCGCATTAGATTAGTCACTCCGCCGTTGATAACCTGAAAAGTGCAAGAGAAATTACAAACATTAGTAAAATTAGACAAAATCCTGAAAATTTCAGTGAAATTAAAAATAAAATCATAACTCTTCAGCCTGGAAGCAGTAATAGCAGGTAAACTTTCCATTGTTATAGATTTTCAAACCGAATTGCTTCACGGGGCGACGCCAGGTGAGGTTTTGCAGGCGCCACATAAACCTTTCAGTTGCGAGCGTGACGTTGACCCTACGGCGTGCGCCTTTGGACAGAACGTCTGCTCGGTGACCGCGGTTCTTTTGCCGTTTGTTTCATTGCGATCAGACCAGTACTTTGGCCGCAAACGGGGAGAAACCGAAAATTTTGGTTGACGACTCGCGCACGACGGAGAACCACACAGGACCATTTTTATTAATTATACTTATATTTTAGGATGTATTCTATCTAGACATGGGCAAAGATTTTTGAGTTTTCACCCCCGCTTGTAGAACCAAGTACACACATATTGGCAATATACTGAAATTTTTACTTACCAAAAAATTAAAAACAGCTGTTTGAACTGTCAACTTCACCCTGAAGTTGAGTTTTTGGTGTTGTGACGTTGCTCGATCTGCCCCCGCATTAGATTAGTCACTCCGCCGTTGATAACCTGAAAAGTGCAAGAGAAATTACAAACATTAGTAAAATTAGACAAAATCCTGAAAATTTCAGTGAAATTAAAAATAAAATCATAACTCTTCAGCCTGGAAGCAGTAATAGCAGGTAAACTTTCCATTGTTATAGATTTTCAAACCGAATTGCTTCACGGGGCGACGCCAGGTGAGGTTTTGCAGGCGCCACATAAACCTTTCAGTTGCGAGCGTGACGTTGACCCTACGGCGTGCGCCTTTGGACAGAACGTCTGCTCGGTGACCGCGGTTCTTTTGCCGTTTGTTTCATTGCGATCAGACCAGTACTTTGGCCGCAAACGGGGAGAAACCGAAAATTTTGGTTGACGACTCGCGCACGACGGAGAACCACACAGGACCATTTTTATTAATTATACTTATATTTTAGGATGTATTCTATCTAGACATGGGCAAAGATTTTTGAGTTTTCACCCCCGCTTGTAGAACCAAGTACACACATATTGGCAATATACTGAAATTTTTACTTACCAAAAAATTAAAAACAGCTGTTTGAACTGTCAACTTCACCCTGAAGTTGAGTTTTTGGTGTTGTGACGTTGCTCGATCTGCCCCCGCATTAGATTAGTCACTCCGCCGTTGATAACCTGAAAAGTGCAAGAGAAATTACAAACATTAGTAAAATTAGACAAAATCCTGAAAATTTCAGTGAAATTAAAAATAAAATCATAACTCTTCAGCCTGGAAGCAGTAATAGCAGGTAAACTTTCCATTGTTATAGATTTTCAAACCGAATTGCTTCACGGGGCGACGCCAGGTGAGGTTTTGCAGGCGCCACATAAACCTTTCAGTTGCGAGCGTGACGTTGACCCTACGGCGTGCGCCTTTGGACAGAACGTCTGCTCGGTGACCGCGGTTCTTTTGCCGTTTGTTTCATTGCGATCAGACCAGTACTTTGGCCGCAAACGGGGAGAAACCGAAAATTTTGGTTGACGACTCGCGCACGACGGAGAACCACACAGGACCATTTTTATTAATTATACTTATATTTTAGGATGTATTCTATCTAGACATGGGCAAAGATTTTTGAGTTTTCACCCCCGCTTGTAGAACCAAGTACACACATATTGGCAATATACTGAAATTTTTACTTACCAAAAAATTAAAAACAGCTGTTTGAACTGTCAACTTCACCCTGAAGTTGAGTTTTTGGTGTTGTGACGTTGCTCGATCTGCCCCCGCATTAGATTAGTCACTCCGCCGTTGATAACCTGAAAAGTGCAAGAGAAATTACAAACATTAGTAAAATTAGACAAAATCCTGAAAATTTCAGTGAAATTAAAAATAAAATCATAACTCTTCAGCCTGGAAGCAGTAATAGCAGGTAAACTTTCCATTGTTATAGATTTTCAAACCGAATTGCTTCACGGGGCGACGCCAGGTGAGGTTTTGCAGGCGCCACATAAACCTTTCAGTTGCGAGCGTGACGTTGACCCTACGGCGTGCGCCTTTGGACAGAACGTCTGCTCGGTGACCGCGGTTCTTTTGCCGTTTGTTTCATTGCGATCAGACCAGTACTTTGGCCGCAAACGGGGAGAAACCGAAAATTTTGGTTGACGACTCGCGCACGACGGAGAACCACACAGGACCATTTTTATTAATTATACTTATATTTTAGGATGTATTCTATCTAGACATGGGCAAAGATTTTTGAGTTTTCACCCCCGCTTGTAGAACCAAGTACACACATATTGGCAATATACTGAAATTTTTACTTACCAAAAAATTAAAAACAGCTGTTTGAACTGTCAACTTCACCCTGAAGTTGAGTTTTTGGTGTTGTGACGTTGCTCGATCTGCCCCCGCATTAGATTAGTCACTCCGCCGTTGATAACCTGAAAAGTGCAAGAGAAATTACAAACATTAGTAAAATTAGACAAAATCCTGAAAATTTCAGTGAAATTAAAAATAAAATCATAACTCTTCAGCCTGGAAGCAGTAATAGCAGGTAAACTTTCCATTGTTATAGATTTTCAAACCGAATTGCTTCACGGGGCGACGCCAGGTGAGGTTTTGCAGGCGCCACATAAACCTTTCAGTTGCGAGCGTGACGTTGACCCTACGGCGTGCGCCTTTGGACAGAACGTCTGCTCGGTGACCGCGGTTCTTTTGCCGTTTGTTTCATTGCGATCAGACCAGTACTTTGGCCGCAAACGGGGAGAAACCGAAAATTTTGGTTGACGACTCGCGCACGACGGAGAACCACACAGGACCATTTTTATTAATTATACTTATATTTTAGGATGTATTCTATCTAGACATGGGCAAAGATTTTTGAGTTTTCACCCCCGCTTGTAGAACCAAGTACACACATATTGGCAATATACTGAAATTTTTACTTACCAAAAAATTAAAAACAGCTGTTTGAACTGTCAACTTCACCCTGAAGTTGAGTTTTTGGTGTTGTGACGTTGCTCGATCTGCCCCCGCATTAGATTAGTCACTCCGCCGTTGATAACCTGAAAAGTGCAAGAGAAATTACAAACATTAGTAAAATTAGACAAAATCCTGAAAATTTCAGTGAAATTAAAAATAAAATCATAACTCTTCAGCCTGGAAGCAGTAATAGCAGGTAAACTTTCCATTGTTATAGATTTTCAAACCGAATTGCTTCACGGGGCGACGCCAGGTGAGGTTTTGCAGGCGCCACATAAACCTTTCAGTTGCGAGCGTGACGTTGACCCTACGGCGTGCGCCTTTGGACAGAACGTCTGCTCGGTGACCGCGGTTCTTTTGCCGTTTGTTTCATTGCGATCAGACCAGTACTTTGGCCGCAAACGGGGAGAAACCGAAAATTTTGGTTGACGACTCGCGCACGACGGAGAACCACACAGGACCATTTTTATTAATTATACTTATATTTTAGGATGTATTCTATCTAGACATGGGCAAAGATTTTTGAGTTTTCACCCCCGCTTGTAGAACCAAGTACACACATATTGGCAATATACTGAAATTTTTACTTACCAAAAAATTAAAAACAGCTGTTTGAACTGTCAACTTCACCCTGAAGTTGAGTTTTTGGTGTTGTGACGTTGCTCGATCTGCCCCCGCATTAGATTAGTCACTCCGCCGTTGATAACCTGAAAAGTGCAAGAGAAATTACAAACATTAGTAAAATTAGACAAAATCCTGAAAATTTCAGTGAAATTAAAAATAAAATCATAACTCTTCAGCCTGGAAGCAGTAATAGCAGGTAAACTTTCCATTGTTATAGATTTTCAATCCGAATTGCTTCACGGGGCGACGCCAGGTGAGGTTTTGCAGGCGCCACATAAACCTTTCAGTTGCGAGCGTGACGTTGACCCTACGGCGTGCGCCTTTGGACAGAACGTCTGCTCGGTGACCGCGGTTCTTTTGCCGTTTGTTTCATTGCGATCAGACCAGTACTTTGGCCGCAAACGGGGAGAAACCGAAAATTTTGGTTGACGACTCGCGCACGACGGAGAACCACACAGGACCATTTTTATTAATTATACTTATATTTTAGGATGTATTCTATCTAGACATGGGCAAAGATTTTTGAGTTTTCACCCCCGCTTGTAGAACCAAGTACACACATATTGGCAATATACTGAAATTTTTACTTACCAAAAAATTAAAAACAGCTGTTTGAACTGTCAACTTCACCCTGAAGTTGAGTTTTTGGTGTTGTGACGTTGCTCGATCTGCCCCCGCATTAGATTAGTCACTCCGCCGTTGATAACCTGAAAAGTGCAAGAGAAATTACAAACATTAGTAAAATTAGACAAAATCCTGAAAATTTCAGTGAAATTAAAAATAAAATCATAACTCTTCAGCCTGGAAGCAGTAATAGCAGGTAAACTTTCCATTGTTATAGATTTTCAAACCGAATTGCTTCACGGGGCGACGCCAGGTGAGGTTTTGCAGGCGCCACATAAACCTTTCAGTTGCGAGCGTGACGTTGACCCTACGGCGTGCGCCTTTGGACAGAACGTCTGCTCGGTGACCGCGGTTCTTTTGCCGTTTGTTTCATTGCGATCAGACCAGTACTTTGGCCGCAAACGGGGAGAAACCGAAAATTTTGGTTGACGACTCGCGCACGACGGAGAACCACACAGGACCATTTTTATTAATTATACTTATATTTTAGGATGTATTCTATCTAGACATGGGCAAAGATTTTTGAGTTTTCACCCCCGCTTGTAGAACCAAGTACACACATATTGGCAATATACTGAAATTTTTACTTACCAAAAAATTAAAAACAGCTGTTTGAACTGTCAACTTCACCCTGAAGTTGAGTTTTTGGTGTTGTGACGTTGCTCGATCTGCCCCCGCATTAGATTAGTCACTCCGCCGTTGATAACCTGAAAAGTGCAAGAGAAATTACAAACATTAGTAAAATTAGACAAAATCCTGAAAATTTCAGTGAAATTAAAAATAAAATCATAACTCTTCAGCCTGGAAGCAGTAATAGCAGGTAAACTTTCCATTGTTATAGATTTTCAAACCGAATTGCTTCACGGGGCGACGCCAGGTGAGGTTTTGCAGGCGCCACATAAACCTTTCAGTTGCGAGCGTGACGTTGACCCTACGGCGTGCGCCTTTGGACAGAACGTCTGCTCGGTGACCGCGGTTCTTTTGCCGTTTGTTTCATTGCGATCAGACCAGTACTTTGGCCGCAAACGGGGAGAAACCGAAAATTTTGGTTGACGACTCGCGCACGACGGAGAACCACACAGGACCATTTTTATTAATTATACTTATATTTTAGGATGTATTCTATCTAGACATGGGCAAAGATTTTTGAGTTTTCACCCCCGCTTGTAGAACCAAGTACACACATATTGGCAATATACTGAAATTTTTACTTACCAAAAAATTAAAAACAGCTGTTTGAACTGTCAACTTCACCCTGAAGTTGAGTTTTTGGTGTTGTGACGTTGCTCGATCTGCCCCCGCATTAGATTAGTCACTCCGCCGTTGATAACCTGAAAAGTGCAAGAGAAATTACAAACATTAGTAAAATTAGACAAAATCCTGAAAATTTCAGTGAAATTAAAAATAAAATCATAACTCTTCAGCCTGGAAGCAGTAATAGCAGGTAAACTTTCCATTGTTATAGATTTTCAAACCGAATTGCTTCACGGGGCGACGCCAGGTGAGGTTTTGCAGGCGCCACATAAACCTTTCAGTTGCGAGCGTGACGTTGACCCTACGGCGTGCGCCTTTGGACAGAACGTCTGCTCGGTGACCGCGGTTCTTTTGCCGTTTGTTTCATTGCGATCAGACCAGTACTTTGGCCGCAAACGGGGAGAAACCGAAAATTTTGGTTGACGACTCGCGCACGACGGAGAACCACACAGGACCATTTTTATTAATTATACTTATATTTTAGGATGTATTCTATCTAGACATGGGCAAAGATTTTTGAGTTTTCACCCCCGCTTGTAGAACCAAGTACACACATATTGGCAATATACTGAAATTTTTACTTACCAAAAAATTAAAAACAGCTGTTTGAACTGTCAACTTCACCCTGAAGTTGAGTTTTTGGTGTTGTGACGTTGCTCGATCTGCCCCCGCATTAGATTAGTCACTCCGCCGTTGATAACCTGAAAAGTGCAAGAGAAATTACAAACATTAGTAAAATTAGACAAAATCCTGAAAATTTCAGTGAAATTAAAAATAAAATCATAACTCTTCAGCCTGGAAGCAGTAATAGCAGGTAAACTTTCCATTGTTATAGATTTTCAAACCGAATTGCTTCACGGGGCGACGCCAGGTGAGGTTTTGCAGGCGCCACATAAACCTTTCAGTTGCGAGCGTGACGTTGACCCTACGGCGTGCGCCTTTGGACAGAACGTCTGCTCGGTGACCGCGGTTCTTTTGCCGTTTGTTTCATTGCGATCAGACCAGTACTTTGGCCGCAAACGGGGAGAAACCGAAAATTTTGGTTGACGACTCGCGCACGACGGAGAACCACACAGGACCATTTTTATTAATTATACTTATATTTTAGGATGTATTCTATCTAGACATGGGCAAAGATTTTTGAGTTTTCACCCCCGCTTGTAGAACCAAGTACACACATATTGGCAATATACTGAAATTTTTACTTACCAAAAAATTAAAAACAGCTGTTTGAACTGTCAACTTCACCCTGAAGTTGAGTTTTTGGTGTTGTGACGTTGCTCGATCTGCCCCCGCATTAGATTAGTCACTCCGCCGTTGATAACCTGAAAAGTGCAAGAGAAATTACAAACATTAGTAAAATTAGACAAAATCCTGAAAATTTCAGTGAAATTAAAAATAAAATCATAACTCTTCAGCCTGGAAGCAGTAATAGCAGGTAAACTTTCCATTGTTATAGATTTTCAAACCGAATTGCTTCACGGGGCGACGCCAGGTGAGGTTTTGCAGGCGCCACATAAACCTTTCAGTTGCGAGCGTGACGTTGACCCTACGGCGTGCGCCTTTGGACAGAACGTCTGCTCGGTGACCGCGGTTCTTTTGCCGTTTGTTTCATTGCGATCAGACCAGTACTTTGGCCGCAAACGGGGAGAAACCGAAAATTTTGGTTGACGACTCGCGCACGACGGAGAACCACACAGGACCATTTTTATTAATTATACTTATATTTTAGGATGTATTCTATCTAGACATGGGCAAAGATTTTTGAGTTTTCACCCCCGCTTGTAGAACCAAGTACACACATATTGGCAATATACTGAAATTTTTACTTACCAAAAAATTAAAAACAGCTGTTTGAACTGTCAACTTCACCCTGAAGTTGAGTTTTTGGTGTTGTGACGTTGCTCGATCTGCCCCCGCATTAGATTAGTCACTCCGCCGTTGATAACCTGAAAAGTGCAAGAGAAATTACAAACATTAGTAAAATTAGACAAAATCCTGAAAATTTCAGTGAAATTAAAAATAAAATCATAACTCTTCAGCCTGGAAGCAGTAATAGCAGGTAAACTTTCCATTGTTATAGATTTTCAAACCGAATTGCTTCACGGGGCGACGCCAGGTGAGGTTTTGCAGGCGCCACATAAACCTTTCAGTTGCGAGCGTGACGTTGACCCTACGGCGTGCGCCTTTGGACAGAACGTCTGCTCGGTGACCGCGGTTCTTTTGCCGTTTGTTTCATTGCGATCAGACCAGTACTTTGGCCGCAAACGGGGAGAAACCGAAAATTTTGGTTGACGACTCGCGCACGACGGAGAACCACACAGGACCATTTTTATTAATTATACTTATATTTTAGGATGTATTCTATCTAGACATGGGCAAAGATTTTTGAGTTTTCACCCCCGCTTGTAGAACCAAGTACACACATATTGGCAATATACTGAAATTTTTACTTACCAAAAAATTAAAAACAGCTGTTTGAACTGTCAACTTCACCCTGAAGTTGAGTTTTTGGTGTTGTGACGTTGCTCGATCTGCCCCCGCATTAGATTAGTCACTCCGCCGTTGATAACCTGAAAAGTGCAAGAGAAATTACAAACATTAGTAAAATTAGACAAAATCCTGAAAATTTCAGTGAAATTAAAAATAAAATCATAACTCTTCAGCCTGGAAGCAGTAATAGCAGGTAAACTTTCCATTGTTATAGATTTTCAAACCGAATTGCTTCACGGGGCGACGCCAGGTGAGGTTTTGCAGGCGCCACATAAACCTTTCAGTTGCGAGCGTGACGTTGACCCTACGGCGTGCGCCTTTGGACAGAACGTCTGCTCGGTGACCGCGGTTCTTTTGCCGTTTGTTTCATTGCGATCAGACCAGTACTTTGGCCGCAAACGGGGAGAAACCGAAAATTTTGGTTGACGACTCGCGCACGACGGAGAACCACACAGGACCATTTTTATTAATTATACTTATATTTTAGGATGTATTCTATCTAGACATGGGCAAAGATTTTTGAGTTTTCACCCCCGCTTGTAGAACCAAGTACACACATATTGGCAATATACTGAAATTTTTACTTACCAAAAAATTAAAAACAGCTGTTTGAACTGTCAACTTCACCCTGAAGTTGAGTTTTTGGTGTTGTGACGTTGCTCGATCTGCCCCCGCATTAGATTAGTCACTCCGCCGTTGATAACCTGAAAAGTGCAAGAGAAATTACAAACATTAGTAAAATTAGACAAAATCCTGAAAATTTCAGTGAAATTAAAAATAAAATCATAACTCTTCAGCCTGGAAGCAGTAATAGCAGGTAAACTTTCCATTGTTATAGATTTTCAAACCGAATTGCTTCACGGGGCGACGCCAGGTGAGGTTTTGCAGGCGCCACATAAACCTTTCAGTTGCGAGCGTGACGTTGACCCTACGGCGTGCGCCTTTGGACAGAACGTCTGCTCGGTGACCGCGGTTCTTTTGCCGTTTGTTTCATTGCGATCAGACCAGTACTTTGGCCGCAAACGGGGAGAAACCGAAAATTTTGGTTGACGACTCGCGCACGACGGAGAACCACACAGGACCATTTTTATTAATTATACTTATATTTTAGGATGTATTCTATCTAGACATGGGCAAAGATTTTTGAGTTTTCACCCCCGCTTGTAGAACCAAGTACACACATATTGGCAATATACTGAAATTTTTACTTACCAAAAAATTAAAAACAGCTGTTTGAACTGTCAACTTCACCCTGAAGTTGAGTTTTTGGTGTTGTGACGTTGCTCGATCTGCCCCCGCATTAGATTAGTCACTCCGCCGTTGATAACCTGAAAAGTGCAAGAGAAATTACAAACATTAGTAAAATTAGACAAAATCCTGAAAATTTCAGTGAAATTAAAAATAAAATCATAACTCTTCAGCCTGGAAGCAGTAATAGCAGGTAAACTTTCCATTGTTATAGATTTTCAAACCGAATTGCTTCACGGGGCGACGCCAGGTGAGGTTTTGCAGGCGCCACATAAACCTTTCAGTTGCGAGCGTGACGTTGACCCTACGGCGTGCGCCTTTGGACAGAACGTCTGCTCGGTGACCGCGGTTCTTTTGCCGTTTGTTTCATTGCGATCAGACCAGTACTTTGGCCGCAAACGGGGAGAAACCGAAAATTTTGGTTGACGACTCGCGCACGACGGAGAACCACACAGGACCATTTTTATTAATTATACTTATATTTTAGGATGTATTCTATCTAGACATGGGCAAAGATTTTTGAGTTTTCACCCCCGCTTGTAGAACCAAGTACACACATATTGGCAATATACTGAAATTTTTACTTACCAAAAAATTAAAAACAGCTGTTTGAACTGTCAACTTCACCCTGAAGTTGAGTTTTTGGTGTTGTGACGTTGCTCGATCTGCCCCCGCATTAGATTAGTCACTCCGCCGTTGATAACCTGAAAAGTGCAAGAGAAATTACAAACATTAGTAAAATTAGACAAAATCCTGAAAATTTCAGTGAAATTAAAAATAAAATCATAACTCTTCAGCCTGGAAGCAGTAATAGCAGGTAAACTTTCCATTGTTATAGATTTTCAAACCGAATTGCTTCACGGGGCGACGCCAGGTGAGGTTTTGCAGGCGCCACATAAACCTTTCAGTTGCGAGCGTGACGTTGACCCTACGGCGTGCGCCTTTGGACAGAACGTCTGCTCGGTGACCGCGGTTCTTTTGCCGTTTGTTTCATTGCGATCAGACCAGTACTTTGGCCGCAAACGGGGAGAAACCGAAAATTTTGGTTGACGACTCGCGCACGACGGAGAACCACACAGGACCATTTTTATTAATTATACTTATATTTTAGGATGTATTCTATCTAGACATGGGCAAAGATTTTTGAGTTTTCACCCCCGCTTGTAGAACCAAGTACACACATATTGGCAATATACTGAAATTTTTACTTACCAAAAAATTAAAAACAGCTGTTTGAACTGTCAACTTCACCCTGAAGTTGAGTTTTTGGTGTTGTGACGTTGCTCGATCTGCCCCCGCATTAGATTAGTCACTCCGCCGTTGATAACCTGAAAAGTGCAAGAGAAATTACAAACATTAGTAAAATTAGACAAAATCCTGAAAATTTCAGTGAAATTAAAAATAAAATCATAACTCTTCAGCCTGGAAGCAGTAATAGCAGGTAAACTTTCCATAGTTATAGATTTTCAAACCGAATTGCTTCACGGGGCGACGCCAGGTGAGGTTTTGCAGGCGCCACATAAACCTTTCAGTTGCGAGCGTGACGTTGACCCTACGGCGTGCGCCTTTGGACAGAACGTCTGCTCGGTGACCGCGGTTCTTTTGCCGTTTGTTTCATTGCGATCAGACCAGTACTTTGGCCGCAAACGGGGAGAAACCGAAAATTTTGGTTGACGACTCGCGCACGACGGAGAACCACACAGGACCATTTTTATTAATTATACTTATATTTTAGGATGTATTCTATCTAGACATGGGCAAAGATTTTTGAGTTTTCACCCCCGCTTGTAGAACCAAGTACACACATATTGGCAATATACTGAAATTTTTACTTACCAAAAAATTAAAAACAGCTGTTTGAACTGTCAACTTCACCCTGAAGTTGAGTTTTTGGTGTTGTGACGTTGCTCGATCTGCCCCCGCATTAGATTAGTCACTCCGCCGTTGATAACCTGAAAAGTGCAAGAGAAATTACAAACATTAGTAAAATTAGACAAAATCCTGAAAATTTCAGTGAAATTAAAAATAAAATCATAACTCTTCAGCCTGGAAGCAGTAATAGCAGGTAAACTTTCCATTGTTATAGATTTTCAAACCGAATTGCTTCACGGGGCGACGCCAGGTGAGGTTTTGCAGGCGCCACATAAACCTTTCAGTTGCGAGCGTGACGTTGACCCTACGGCGTGCGCCTTTGGACAGAACGTCTGCTCGGTGACCGCGGTTCTTTTGCCGTTTGTTTCATTGCGATCAGACCAGTACTTTGGCCGCAAACGGGGAGAAACCGAAAATTTTGGTTGACGACTCGCGCACGACGGAGAACCACACAGGACCATTTTTATTAATTATACTTATATTTTAGGATGTATTCTATCTAGACATGGGCAAAGATTTTTGAGTTTTCACCCCCGCTTGTAGAACCAAGTACACACATATTGGCAATATACTGAAATTTTTACTTACCAAAAAATTAAAAACAGCTGTTTGAACTGTCAACTTCACCCTGAAGTTGAGTTTTTGGTGTTGTGACGTTGCTCGATCTGCCCCCGCATTAGATTAGTCACTCCGCCGTTGATAACCTGAAAAGTGCAAGAGAAATTACAAACATTAGTAAAATTAGACAAAATCCTGAAAATTTCAGTGAAATTAAAAATAAAATCATAACTCTTCAGCCTGGAAGCAGTAATAGCAGGTAAACTTTCCATTGTTATAGATTTTCAAACCGAATTGCTTCACGGGGCGACGCCAGGTGAGGTTTTGCAGGCGCCACATAAACCTTTCAGTTGCGAGCGTGACGTTGACCCTACGGCGTGCGCCTTTGGACAGAACGTCTGCTCGGTGACCGCGGTTCTTTTGCCGTTTGTTTCATTGCGATCAGACCAGTACTTTGGCCGCAAACGGGGAGAAACCGAAAATTTTGGTTGACGACTCGCGCACGACGGAGAACCACACAGGACCATTTTTATTAATTATACTTATATTTTAGGATGTATTCTATCTAGACATGGGCAAAGATTTTTGAGTTTTCACCCCCGCTTGTAGAACCAAGTACACACATATTGGCAATATACTGAAATTTTTACTTACCAAAAAATTAAAAACAGCTGTTTGAACTGTCAACTTCACCCTGAAGTTGAGTTTTTGGTGTTGTGACGTTGCTCGATCTGCCCCCGCATTAGATTAGTCACTCCGCCGTTGATAACCTGAAAAGTGCAAGAGAAATTACAAACATTAGTAAAATTAGACAAAATCCTGAAAATTTCAGTGAAATTAAAAATAAAATCATAACTCTTCAGCCTGGAAGCAGTAATAGCAGGTAAACTTTCCATTGTTATAGATTTTCAAACCGAATTGCTTCACGGGGCGACGCCAGGTGAGGTTTTGCAGGCGCCACATAAACCTTTCAGTTGCGAGCGTGACGTTGACCCTACGGCGTGCGCCTTTGGACAGAACGTCTGCTCGGTGACCGCGGTTCTTTTGCCGTTTGTTTCATTGCGATCAGACCAGTACTTTGGCCGCAAACGGGGAGAAACCGAAAATTTTGGTTGACGACTCGCGCACGACGGAGAACCACACAGGACCATTTTTATTAATTATACTTATATTTTAGGATGTATTCTATCTAGACATGGGCAAAGATTTTTGAGTTTTCACCCCCGCTTGTAGAACCAAGTACACACATATTGGCAATATACTGAAATTTTTACTTACCAAAAAATTAAAAACAGCTGTTTGAACTGTCAACTTCACCCTGAAGTTGAGTTTTTGGTGTTGTGACGTTGCTCGATCTGCCCCCGCATTAGATTAGTCACTCCGCCGTTGATAACCTGAAAAGTGCAAGAGAAATTACAAACATTAGTAAAATTAGACAAAATCCTGAAAATTTCAGTGAAATTAAAAATAAAATCATAACTCTTCAGCCTGGAAGCAGTAATAGCAGGTAAACTTTCCATTGTTATAGATTTTCAAACCGAATTGCTTCACGGGGCGACGCCAGGTGAGGTTTTGCAGGCGCCACATAAACCTTTCAGTTGCGAGCGTGACGTTGACCCTACGGCGTGCGCCTTTGGACAGAACGTCTGCTCGGTGACCGCGGTTCTTTTGCCGTTTGTTTCATTGCGATCAGACCAGTACTTTGGCCGCAAACGGGGAGAAACCGAAAATTTTGGTTGACGACTCGCGCACGACGGAGAACCACACAGGACCATTTTTATTAATTATACTTATATTTTAGGATGTATTCTATCTAGACATGGGCAAAGATTTTTGAGTTTTCACCCCCGCTTGTAGAACCAAGTACACACATATTGGCAATATACTGAAATTTTTACTTACCAAAAAATTAAAAACAGCTGTTTGAACTGTCAACTTCACCCTGAAGTTGAGTTTTTGGTGTTGTGACGTTGCTCGATCTGCCCCCGCATTAGATTAGTCACTCCGCCGTTGATAACCTGAAAAGTGCAAGAGAAATTACAAACATTAGTAAAATTAGACAAAATCCTGAAAATTTCAGTGAAATTAAAAATAAAATCATAACTCTTCAGCCTGGAAGCAGTAATAGCAGGTAAACTTTCCATTGTTATAGATTTTCAAACCGAATTGCTTCACGGGGCGACGCCAGGTGAGGTTTTGCAGGCGCCACATAAACCTTTCAGTTGCGAGCGTGACGTTGACCCTACGGCGTGCGCCTTTGGACAGAACGTCTGCTCGGTGACCGCGGTTCTTTTGCCGTTTGTTTCATTGCGATCAGACCAGTACTTTGGCCGCAAACGGGGAGAAACCGAAAATTTTGGTTGACGACTCGCGCACGACGGAGAACCACACAGGACCATTTTTATTAATTATACTTATATTTTAGGATGTATTCTATCTAGACATGGGCAAAGATTTTTGAGTTTTCACCCCCGCTTGTAGAACCAAGTACACACATATTGGCAATATACTGAAATTTTTACTTACCAAAAAATTAAAAACAGCTGTTTGAACTGTCAACTTCACCCTGAAGTTGAGTTTTTGGTGTTGTGACGTTGCTCGATCTGCCCCCGCATTAGATTAGTCACTCCGCCGTTGATAACCTGAAAAGTGCAAGAGAAATTACAAACATTAGTAAAATTAGACAAAATCCTGAAAATTTCAGTGAAATTAAAAATAAAATCATAACTCTTCAGCCTGGAAGCAGTAATAGCAGGTAAACTTTCCATTGTTATAGATTTTCAAACCGAATTGCTTCACGGGGCGACGCCAGGTGAGGTTTTGCAGGCGCCACATAAACCTTTCAGTTGCGAGCGTGACGTTGACCCTACGGCGTGCGCCTTTGGACAGAACGTCTGCTCGGTGACCGCGGTTCTTTTGCCGTTTGTTTCATTGCGATCAGACCAGTACTTTGGCCGCAAACGGGGAGAAACCGAAAATTTTGGTTGACGACTCGCGCACGACGGAGAACCACACAGGACCATTTTTATTAATTATACTTATATTTTAGGATGTATTCTATCTAGACATGGGCAAAGATTTTTGAGTTTTCACCCCCGCTTGTAGAACCAAGTACACACATATTGGCAATATACTGAAATTTTTACTTACCAAAAAATTAAAAACAGCTGTTTGAACTGTCAACTTCACCCTGAAGTTGAGTTTTTGGTGTTGTGACGTTGCTCGATCTGCCCCCGCATTAGATTAGTCACTCCGCCGTTGATAACCTGAAAAGTGCAAGAGAAATTACAAACATTAGTAAAATTAGACAAAATCCTGAAAATTTCAGTGAAATTAAAAATAAAATCATAACTCTTCAGCCTGGAAGCAGTAATAGCAGGTAAACTTTCCATTGTTATAGATTTTCAAACCGAATTGCTTCACGGGGCGACGCCAGGTGAGGTTTTGCAGGCGCCACATAAACCTTTCAGTTGCGAGCGTGACGTTGACCCTACGGCGTGCGCCTTTGGACAGAACGTCTGCTCGGTGACCGCGGTTCTTTTGCCGTTTGTTTCATTGCGATCAGACCAGTACTTTGGCCGCAAACGGGGAGAAACCGAAAATTTTGGTTGACGACTCGCGCACGACGGAGAACCACACAGGACCATTTTTATTAATTATACTTATATTTTAGGATGTATTCTATCTAGACATGGGCAAAGATTTTTGAGTTTTCACCCCCGCTTGTAGAACCAAGTACACACATATTGGCAATATACTGAAATTTTTACTTACCAAAAAATTAAAAACAGCTGTTTGAACTGTCAACTTCACCCTGAAGTTGAGTTTTTGGTGTTGTGACGTTGCTCGATCTGCCCCCGCATTAGATTAGTCACTCCGCCGTTGATAACCTGAAAAGTGCAAGAGAAATTACAAACATTAGTAAAATTAGACAAAATCCTGAAAATTTCAGTGAAATTAAAAATAAAATCATAACTCTTCAGCCTGGAAGCAGTAATAGCAGGTAAACTTTCCATTGTTATAGATTTTCAAACCGAATTGCTTCACGGGGCGACGCCAGGTGAGGTTTTGCAGGCGCCACATAAACCTTTCAGTTGCGAGCGTGACGTTGACCCTACGGCGTGCGCCTTTGGACAGAACGTCTGCTCGGTGACCGCGGTTCTTTTGCCGTTTGTTTCATTGCGATCAGACCAGTACTTTGGCCGCAAACGGGGAGAAACCGAAAATTTTGGTTGACGACTCGCGCACGACGGAGAACCACACAGGACCATTTTTATTAATTATACTTATATTTTAGGATGTATTCTATCTAGACATGGGCAAAGATTTTTGAGTTTTCACCCCCGCTTGTAGAACCAAGTACACACATATTGGCAATATACTGAAATTTTTACTTACCAAAAAATTAAAAACAGCTGTTTGAACTGTCAACTTCACCCTGAAGTTGAGTTTTTGGTGTTGTGACGTTGCTCGATCTGCCCCCGCATTAGATTAGTCACTCCGCCGTTGATAACCTGAAAAGTGCAAGAGAAATTACAAACATTAGTAAAATTAGACAAAATCCTGAAAATTTCAGTGAAATTAAAAATAAAATCATAACTCTTCAGCCTGGAAGCAGTAATAGCAGGTAAACTTTCCATTGTTATAGATTTTCAAACCGAATTGCTTCACGGGGCGACGCCAGGTGAGGTTTTGCAGGCGCCACATAAACCTTTCAGTTGCGAGCGTGACGTTGACCCTACGGCGTGCGCCTTTGGACAGAACGTCTGCTCGGTGACCGCGGTTCTTTTGCCGTTTGTTTCATTGCGATCAGACCAGTACTTTGGCCGCAAACGGGGAGAAACCGAAAATTTTGGTTGACGACTCGCGCACGACGGAGAACCACACAGGACCATTTTTATTAATTATACTTATATTTTAGGATGTATTCTATCTAGACATGGGCAAAGATTTTTGAGTTTTCACCCCCGCTTGTAGAACCAAGTACACACATATTGGCAATATACTGAAATTTTTACTTACCAAAAAATTAAAAACAGCTGTTTGAACTGTCAACTTCACCCTGAAGTTGAGTTTTTGGTGTTGTGACGTTGCTCGATCTGCCCCCGCATTAGATTAGTCACTCCGCCGTTGATAACCTGAAAAGTGCAAGAGAAATTACAAACATTAGTAAAATTAGACAAAATCCTGAAAATTTCAGTGAAATTAAAAATAAAATCATAACTCTTCAGCCTGGAAGCAGTAATAGCAGGTAAACTTTCCATTGTTATAGATTTTCAAACCGAATTGCTTCACGGGGCGACGCCAGGTGAGGTTTTGCAGGCGCCACATAAACCTTTCAGTTGCGAGCGTGACGTTGACCCTACGGCGTGCGCCTTTGGACAGAACGTCTGCTCGGTGACCGCGGTTCTTTTGCCGTTTGTTTCATTGCGATCAGACCAGTACTTTGGCCGCAAACGGGGAGAAACCGAAAATTTTGGTTGACGACTCGCGCACGACGGAGAACCACACAGGACCATTTTTATTAATTATACTTATATTTTAGGATGTATTCTATCTAGACATGGGCAAAGATTTTTGAGTTTTCACCCCCGCTTGTAGAACCAAGTACACACATATTGGCAATATACTGAAATTTTTACTTACCAAAAAATTAAAAACAGCTGTTTGAACTGTCAACTTCACCCTGAAGTTGAGTTTTTGGTGTTGTGACGTTGCTCGATCTGCCCCCGCATTAGATTAGTCACTCCGCCGTTGATAACCTGAAAAGTGCAAGAGAAATTACAAACATTAGTAAAATTAGACAAAATCCTGAAAATTTCAGTGAAATTAAAAATAAAATCATAACTCTTCAGCCTGGAAGCAGTAATAGCAGGTAAACTTTCCATTGTTATAGATTTTCAAACCGAATTGCTTCACGGGGCGACGCCAGGTGAGGTTTTGCAGGCGCCACATAAACCTTTCAGTTGCGAGCGTGACGTTGACCCTACGGCGTGCGCCTTTGGACAGAACGTCTGCTCGGTGACCGCGGTTCTTTTGCCGTTTGTTTCATTGCGATCAGACCAGTACTTTGGCCGCAAACGGGGAGAAACCGAAAATTTTGGTTGACGACTCGCGCACGACGGAGAACCACACAGGACCATTTTTATTAATTATACTTATATTTTAGGATGTATTCTATCTAGACATGGGCAAAGATTTTTGAGTTTTCACCCCCGCTTGTAGAACCAAGTACACACATATTGGCAATATACTGAAATTTTTACTTACCAAAAAATTAAAAACAGCTGTTTGAACTGTCAACTTCACCCTGAAGTTGAGTTTTTGGTGTTGTGACGTTGCTCGATCTGCCCCCGCATTAGATTAGTCACTCCGCCGTTGATAACCTGAAAAGTGCAAGAGAAATTACAAACATTAGTAAAATTAGACAAAATCCTGAAAATTTCAGTGAAATTAAAAATAAAATCATAACTCTTCAGCCTGGAAGCAGTAATAGCAGGTAAACTTTCCATTGTTATAGATTTTCAAACCGAATTGCTTCACGGGGCGACGCCAGGTGAGGTTTTGCAGGCGCCACATAAACCTTTCAGTTGCGAGCGTGACGTTGACCCTACGGCGTGCGCCTTTGGACAGAACGTCTGCTCGGTGACCGCGGTTCTTTTGCCGTTTGTTTCATTGCGATCAGACCAGTACTTTGGCCGCAAACGGGGAGAAACCGAAAATTTTGGTTGACGACTCGCGCACGACGGAGAACCACACAGGACCATTTTTATTAATTATACTTATATTTTAGGATGTATTCTATCTAGACATGGGCAAAGATTTTTGAGTTTTCACCCCCGCTTGTAGAACCAAGTACACACATATTGGCAATATACTGAAATTTTTACTTACCAAAAAATTAAAAACAGCTGTTTGAACTGTCAACTTCACCCTGAAGTTGAGTTTTTGGTGTTGTGACGTTGCTCGATCTGCCCCCGCATTAGATTAGTCACTCCGCCGTTGATAACCTGAAAAGTGCAAGAGAAATTACAAACATTAGTAAAATTAGACAAAATCCTGAAAATTTCAGTGAAATTAAAAATAAAATCATAACTCTTCAGCCTGGAAGCAGTAATAGCAGGTAAACTTTCCATTGTTATAGATTTTCAAACCGAATTGCTTCACGGGGCGACGCCAGGTGAGGTTTTGCAGGCGCCACATAAACCTTTCAGTTGCGAGCGTGACGTTGACCCTACGGCGTGCGCCTTTGGACAGAACGTCTGCTCGGTGACCGCGGTTCTTTTGCCGTTTGTTTCATTGCGATCAGACCAGTACTTTGGCCGCAAACGGGGAGAAACCGAAAATTTTGGTTGACGACTCGCGCACGACGGAGAACCACACAGGACCATTTTTATTAATTATACTTATATTTTAGGATGTATTCTATCTAGACATGGGCAAAGATTTTTGAGTTTTCACCCCCGCTTGTAGAACCAAGTACACACATATTGGCAATATACTGAAATTTTTACTTACCAAAAAATTAAAAACAGCTGTTTGAACTGTCAACTTCACCCTGAAGTTGAGTTTTTGGTGTTGTGACGTTGCTCGATCTGCCCCCGCATTAGATTAGTCACTCCGCCGTTGATAACCTGAAAAGTGCAAGAGAAATTACAAACATTAGTAAAATTAGACAAAATCCTGAAAATTTCAGTGAAATTAAAAATAAAATCATAACTCTTCAGCCTGGAAGCAGTAATAGCAGGTAAACTTTCCATTGTTATAGATTTTCAAACCGAATTGCTTCACGGGGCGACGCCAGGTGAGGTTTTGCAGGCGCCACATAAACCTTTCAGTTGCGAGCGTGACGTTGACCCTACGGCGTGCGCCTTTGGACAGAACGTCTGCTCGGTGACCGCGGTTCTTTTGCCGTTTGTTTCATTGCGATCAGACCAGTACTTTGGCCGCAAACGGGGAGAAACCGAAAATTTTGGTTGACGACTCGCGCACGACGGAGAACCACACAGGACCATTTTTATTAATTATACTTATATTTTAGGATGTATTCTATCTAGACATGGGCAAAGATTTTTGAGTTTTCACCCCCGCTTGTAGAACCAAGTACACACATATTGGCAATATACTGAAATTTTTACTTACCAAAAAATTAAAAACAGCTGTTTGAACTGTCAACTTCACCCTGAAGTTGAGTTTTTGGTGTTGTGACGTTGCTCGATCTGCCCCCGCATTAGATTAGTCACTCCGCCGTTGATAACCTGAAAAGTGCAAGAGAAATTACAAACATTAGTAAAATTAGACAAAATCCTGAAAATTTCAGTGAAATTAAAAATAAAATCATAACTCTTCAGCCTGGAAGCAGTAATAGCAGGTAAACTTTCCATTGTTATAGATTTTCAAACCGAATTGCTTCACGGGGCGACGCCAGGTGAGGTTTTGCAGGCGCCACATAAACCTTTCAGTTGCGAGCGTGACGTTGACCCTACGGCGTGCGCCTTTGGACAGAACGTCTGCTCGGTGACCGCGGTTCTTTTGCCGTTTGTTTCATTGCGATCAGACCAGTACTTTGGCCGCAAACGGGGAGAAACCGAAAATTTTGGTTGACGACTCGCGCACGACGGAGAACCACACAGGACCATTTTTATTAATTATACTTATATTTTAGGATGTATTCTATCTAGACATGGGCAAAGATTTTTGAGTTTTCACCCCCGCTTGTAGAACCAAGTACACACATATTGGCAATATACTGAAATTTTTACTTACCAAAAAATTAAAAACAGCTGTTTGAACTGTCAACTTCACCCTGAAGTTGAGTTTTTGGTGTTGTGACGTTGCTCGATCTGCCCCCGCATTAGATTAGTCACTCCGCCGTTGATAACCTGAAAAGTGCAAGAGAAATTACAAACATTAGTAAAATTAGACAAAATCCTGAAAATTTCAGTGAAATTAAAAATAAAATCATAACTCTTCAGCCTGGAAGCAGTAATAGCAGGTAAACTTTCCATTGTTATAGATTTTCAAACCGAATTGCTTCACGGGGCGACGCCAGGTGAGGTTTTGCAGGCGCCACAAAAACCTTTCAGTTGCGAGCGTGACGTTGACCCTACGGCGTGCGCCTTTGGACAGAACGTCTGCTCGGTGACCGCGGTTCTTTTGCCGTTTGTTTCATTGCGATCAGACCAGTACTTTGGCCGCAAACGGGGAGAAACCGAAAATTTTGGTTGACGACTCGCGCACGACGGAGAACCACACAGGACCATTTTTATTAATTATACTTATATTTTAGGATGTATTCTATCTAGACATGGGCAAAGATTTTTGAGTTTTCACCCCCGCTTGTAGAACCAAGTACACACATATTGGCAATATACTGAAATTTTTACTTACCAAAAAATTAAAAACAGCTGTTTGAACTGTCAACTTCACCCTGAAGTTGAGTTTTTGGTGTTGTGACGTTGCTCGATCTGCCCCCGCATTAGATTAGTCACTCCGCCGTTGATAACCTGAAAAGTGCAAGAGAAATTACAAACATTAGTAAAATTAGACAAAATCCTGAAAATTTCAGTGAAATTAAAAATAAAATCATAACTCTTCAGCCTGGAAGCAGTAATAGCAGGTAAACTTTCCATTGTTATAGATTTTCAAACCGAATTGCTTCACGGGGCGACGCCAGGTGAGGTTTTGCAGGCGCCACATAAACCTTTCAGTTGCGAGCGTGACGTTGACCCTACGGCGTGCGCCTTTGGACAGAACGTCTGCTCGGTGACCGCGGTTCTTTTGCCGTTTGTTTCATTGCGATCAGACCAGTACTTTGGCCGCAAACGGGGAGAAACCGAAAATTTTGGTTGACGACTCGCGCACGACGGAGAACCACACAGGACCATTTTTATTAATTATACTTATATTTTAGGATGTATTCTATCTAGACATGGGCAAAGATTTTTGAGTTTTCACCCCCGCTTGTAGAACCAAGTACACACATATTGGCAATATACTGAAATTTTTACTTACCAAAAAATTAAAAACAGCTGTTTGAACTGTCAACTTCACCCTGAAGTTGAGTTTTTGGTGTTGTGACGTTGCTCGATCTGCCCCCGCATTAGATTAGTCACTCCGCCGTTGATAACCTGAAAAGTGCAAGAGAAATTACAAACATTAGTAAAATTAGACAAAATCCTGAAAATTTCAGTGAAATTAAAAATAAAATCATAACTCTTCAGCCTGGAAGCAGTAATAGCAGGTAAACTTTCCATTGTTATAGATTTTCAAACCGAATTGCTTCACGGGGCGACGCCAGGTGAGGTTTTGCAGGCGCCACATAAACCTTTCAGTTGCGAGCGTGACGTTGACCCTACGGCGTGCGCCTTTGGACAGAACGTCTGCTCGGTGACCGCGGTTCTTTTGCCGTTTGTTTCATTGCGATCAGACCAGTACTTTGGCCGCAAACGGGGAGAAACCGAAAATTTTGGTTGACGACTCGCGCACGACGGAGAACCACACAGGACCATTTTTATTAATTATACTTATATTTTAGGATGTATTCTATCTAGACATGGGCAAAGATTTTTGAGTTTTCACCCCCGCTTGTAGAACCAAGTACACACATATTGGCAATATACTGAAATTTTTACTTACCAAAAAATTAAAAACAGCTGTTTGAACTGTCAACTTCACCCTGAAGTTGAGTTTTTGGTGTTGTGACGTTGCTCGATCTGCCCCCGCATTAGATTAGTCACTCCGCCGTTGATAACCTGAAAAGTGCAAGAGAAATTACAAACATTAGTAAAATTAGACAAAATCCTGAAAATTTCAGTGAAATTAAAAATAAAATCATAACTCTTCAGCCTGGAAGCAGTAATAGCAGGTAAACTTTCCATTGTTATAGATTTTCAAACCGAATTGCTTCACGGGGCGACGCCAGGTGAGGTTTTGCAGGCGCCACATAAACCTTTCAGTTGCGAGCGTGACGTTGACCCTACGGCGTGCGCCTTTGGACAGAACGTCTGCTCGGTGACCGCGGTTCTTTTGCCGTTTGTTTCATTGCGATCAGACCAGTACTTTGGCCGCAAACGGGGAGAAACCGAAAATTTTGGTTGACGACTCGCGCACGACGGAGAACCACACAGGACCATTTTTATTAATTATACTTATATTTTAGGATGTATTCTATCTAGACATGGGCAAAGATTTTTGAGTTTTCACCCCCGCTTGTAGAACCAAGTACACACATATTGGCAATATACTGAAATTTTTACTTACCAAAAAATTAAAAACAGCTGTTTGAACTGTCAACTTCACCCTGAAGTTGAGTTTTTGGTGTTGTGACGTTGCTCGATCTGCCCCCGCATTAGATTAGTCACTCCGCCGTTGATAACCTGAAAAGTGCAAGAGAAATTACAAACATTAGTAAAATTAGACAAAATCCTGAAAATTTCAGTGAAATTAAAAATAAAATCATAACTCTTCAGCCTGGAAGCAGTAATAGCAGGTAAACTTTCCATTGTTATAGATTTTCAAACCGAATTGCTTCACGGGGCGACGCCAGGTGAGGTTTTGCAGGCGCCACATAAACCTTTCAGTTGCGAGCGTGACGTTGACCCTACGGCGTGCGCCTTTGGACAGAACGTCTGCTCGGTGACCGCGGTTCTTTTGCCGTTTGTTTCATTGCGATCAGACCAGTACTTTGGCCGCAAACGGGGAGAAACCGAAAATTTTGGTTGACGACTCGCGCACGACGGAGAACCACACAGGACCATTTTTATTAATTATACTTATATTTTAGGATGTATTCTATCTAGACATGGGCAAAGATTTTTGAGTTTTCACCCCCGCTTGTAGAACCAAGTACACACATATTGGCAATATACTGAAATTTTTACTTACCAAAAAATTAAAAACAGCTGTTTGAACTGTCAACTTCACCCTGAAGTTGAGTTTTTGGTGTTGTGACGTTGCTCGATCTGCCCCCGCATTAGATTAGTCACTCCGCCGTTGATAACCTGAAAAGTGCAAGAGAAATTACAAACATTAGTAAAATTAGACAAAATCCTGAAAATTTCAGTGAAATTAAAAATAAAATCATAACTCTTCAGCCTGGAAGCAGTAATAGCAGGTAAACTTTCCATTGTTATAGATTTTCAAACCGAATTGCTTCACGGGGCGACGCCAGGTGAGGTTTTGCAGGCGCCACATAAACCTTTCAGTTGCGAGCGTGACGTTGACCCTACGGCGTGCGCCTTTGGACAGAACGTCTGCTCGGTGACCGCGGTTCTTTTGCCGTTTGTTTCATTGCGATCAGACCAGTACTTTGGCCGCAAACGGGGAGAAACCGAAAATTTTGGTTGACGACTCGCGCACGACGGAGAACCACACAGGACCATTTTTATTAATTATACTTATATTTTAGGATGTATTCTATCTAGACATGGGCAAAGATTTTTGAGTTTTCACCCCCGCTTGTAGAACCAAGTACACACATATTGGCAATATACTGAAATTTTTACTTACCAAAAAATTAAAAACAGCTGTTTGAACTGTCAACTTCACCCTGAAGTTGAGTTTTTGGTGTTGTGACGTTGCTCGATCTGCCCCCGCATTAGATTAGTCACTCCGCCGTTGATAACCTGAAAAGTGCAAGAGAAATTACAAACATTAGTAAAATTAGACAAAATCCTGAAAATTTCAGTGAAATTAAAAATAAAATCATAACTCTTCAGCCTGGAAGCAGTAATAGCAGGTAAACTTTCCATTGTTATAGATTTTCAAACCGAATTGCTTCACGGGGCGACGCCAGGTGAGGTTTTGCAGGCGCCACATAAACCTTTCAGTTGCGAGCGTGACGTTGACCCTACGGCGTGCGCCTTTGGACAGAACGTCTGCTCGGTGACCGCGGTTCTTTTGCCGTTTGTTTCATTGCGATCAGACCAGTACTTTGGCCGCAAACGGGGAGAAACCGAAAATTTTGGTTGACGACTCGCGCACGACGGAGAACCACACAGGACCATTTTTATTAATTATACTTATATTTTAGGATGTATTCTATCTAGACATGGGCAAAGATTTTTGAGTTTTCACCCCCGCTTGTAGAACCAAGTACACACATATTGGCAATATACTGAAATTTTTACTTACCAAAAAATTAAAAACAGCTGTTTGAACTGTCAACTTCACCCTGAAGTTGAGTTTTTGGTGTTGTGACGTTGCTCGATCTGCCCCCGCATTAGATTAGTCACTCCGCCGTTGATAACCTGAAAAGTGCAAGAGAAATTACAAACATTAGTAAAATTAGACAAAATCCTGAAAATTTCAGTGAAATTAAAAATAAAATCATAACTCTTCAGCCTGGAAGCAGTAATAGCAGGTAAACTTTCCATTGTTATAGATTTTCAAACCGAATTGCTTCACGGGGCGACGCCAGGTGAGGTTTTGCAGGCGCCACATAAACCTTTCAGTTGCGAGCGTGACGTTGACCCTACGGCGTGCGCCTTTGGACAGAACGTCTGCTCGGTGACCGCGGTTCTTTTGCCGTTTGTTTCATTGCGATCAGACCAGTACTTTGGCCGCAAACGGGGAGAAACCGAAAATTTTGGTTGACGACTCGCGCACGACGGAGAACCACACAGGACCATTTTTATTAATTATACTTATATTTTAGGATGTATTCTATCTAGACATGGGCAAAGATTTTTGAGTTTTCACCCCCGCTTGTAGAACCAAGTACACACATATTGGCAATATACTGAAATTTTTACTTACCAAAAAATTAAAAACAGCTGTTTGAACTGTCAACTTCACCCTGAAGTTGAGTTTTTGGTGTTGTGACGTTGCTCGATCTGCCCCCGCATTAGATTAGTCACTCCGCCGTTGATAACCTGAAAAGTGCAAGAGAAATTACAAACATTAGTAAAATTAGACAAAATCCTGAAAATTTCAGTGAAATTAAAAATAAAATCATAACTCTTCAGCCTGGAAGCAGTAATAGCAGGTAAACTTTCCATTGTTATAGATTTTCAAACCGAATTGCTTCACGGGGCGACGCCAGGTGAGGTTTTGCAGGCGCCACATAAACCTTTCAGTTGCGAGCGTGACGTTGACCCTACGGCGTGCGCCTTTGGACAGAACGTCTGCTCGGTGACCGCGGTTCTTTTGCCGTTTGTTTCATTGCGATCAGACCAGTACTTTGGCCGCAAACGGGGAGAAACCGAAAATTTTGGTTGACGACTCGCGCACGACGGAGAACCACACAGGACCATTTTTATTAATTATACTTATATTTTAGGATGTATTCTATCTAGACATGGGCAAAGATTTTTGAGTTTTCACCCCCGCTTGTAGAACCAAGTACACACATATTGGCAATATACTGAAATTTTTACTTACCAAAAAATTAAAAACAGCTGTTTGAACTGTCAACTTCACCCTGAAGTTGAGTTTTTGGTGTTGTGACGTTGCTCGATCTGCCCCCGCATTAGATTAGTCACTCCGCCGTTGATAACCTGAAAAGTGCAAGAGAAATTACAAACATTAGTAAAATTAGACAAAATCCTGAAAATTTCAGTGAAATTAAAAATAAAATCATAACTCTTCAGCCTGGAAGCAGTAATAGCAGGTAAACTTTCCATTGTTATAGATTTTCAAACCGAATTGCTTCACGGGGCGACGCCAGGTGAGGTTTTGCAGGCGCCACATAAACCTTTCAGTTGCGAGCGTGACGTTGACCCTACGGCGTGCGCCTTTGGACAGAACGTCTGCTCGGTGACCGCGGTTCTTTTGCCGTTTGTTTCATTGCGATCAGACCAGTACTTTGGCCGCAAACGGGGAGAAACCGAAAATTTTGGTTGACGACTCGCGCACGACGGAGAACCACACAGGACCATTTTTATTAATTATACTTATATTTTAGGATGTATTCTATCTAGACATGGGCAAAGATTTTTGAGTTTTCACCCCCGCTTGTAGAACCAAGTACACACATATTGGCAATATACTGAAATTTTTACTTACCAAAAAATTAAAAACAGCTGTTTGAACTGTCAACTTCACCCTGAAGTTGAGTTTTTGGTGTTGTGACGTTGCTCGATCTGCCCCCGCATTAGATTAGTCACTCCGCCGTTGATAACCTGAAAAGTGCAAGAGAAATTACAAACATTAGTAAAATTAGACAAAATCCTGAAAATTTCAGTGAAATTAAAAATAAAATCATAACTCTTCAGCCTGGAAGCAGTAATAGCAGGTAAACTTTCCATTGTTATAGATTTTCAAACCGAATTGCTTCACGGGGCGACGCCAGGTGAGGTTTTGCAGGCGCCACATAAACCTTTCAGTTGCGAGCGTGACGTTGACCCTACGGCGTGCGCCTTTGGACAGAACGTCTGCTCGGTGACCGCGGTTCTTTTGCCGTTTGTTTCATTGCGATCAGACCAGTACTTTGGCCGCAAACGGGGAGAAACCGAAAATTTTGGTTGACGACTCGCGCACGACGGAGAACCACACAGGACCATTTTTATTAATTATACTTATATTTTAGGATGTATTCTATCTAGACATGGGCAAAGATTTTTGAGTTTTCACCCCCGCTTGTAGAACCAAGTACACACATATTGGCAATATACTGAAATTTTTACTTACCAAAAAATTAAAAACAGCTGTTTGAACTGTCAACTTCACCCTGAAGTTGAGTTTTTGGTGTTGTGACGTTGCTCGATCTGCCCCCGCATTAGATTAGTCACTCCGCCGTTGATAACCTGAAAAGTGCAAGAGAAATTACAAACATTAGTAAAATTAGACAAAATCCTGAAAATTTCAGTGAAATTAAAAATAAAATCATAACTCTTCAGCCTGGAAGCAGTAATAGCAGGTAAACTTTCCATTGTTATAGATTTTCAAACCGAATTGCTTCACGGGGCGACGCCAGGTGAGGTTTTGCAGGCGCCACATAAACCTTTCAGTTGCGAGCGTGACGTTGACCCTACGGCGTGCGCCTTTGGACAGAACGTCTGCTCGGTGACCGCGGTTCTTTTGCCGTTTGTTTCATTGCGATCAGACCAGTACTTTGGCCGCAAACGGGGAGAAACCGAAAATTTTGGTTGACGACTCGCGCACGACGGAGAACCACACAGGACCATTTTTATTAATTATACTTATATTTTAGGATGTATTCTATCTAGACATGGGCAAAGATTTTTGAGTTTTCACCCCCGCTTGTAGAACCAAGTACACACATATTGGCAATATACTGAAATTTTTACTTACCAAAAAATTAAAAACAGCTGTTTGAACTGTCAACTTCACCCTGAAGTTGAGTTTTTGGTGTTGTGACGTTGCTCGATCTGCCCCCGCATTAGATTAGTCACTCCGCCGTTGATAACCTGAAAAGTGCAAGAGAAATTACAAACATTAGTAAAATTAGACAAAATCCTGAAAATTTCAGTGAAATTAAAAATAAAATCATAACTCTTCAGCCTGGAAGCAGTAATAGCAGGTAAACTTTCCATTGTTATAGATTTTCAAACCGAATTGCTTCACGGGGCGACGCCAGGTGAGGTTTTGCAGGCGCCACATAAACCTTTCAGTTGCGAGCGTGACGTTGACCCTACGGCGTGCGCCTTTGGACAGAACGTCTGCTCGGTGACCGCGGTTCTTTTGCCGTTTGTTTCATTGCGATCAGACCAGTACTTTGGCCGCAAACGGGGAGAAACCGAAAATTTTGGTTGACGACTCGCGCACGACGGAGAACCACACAGGACCATTTTTATTAATTATACTTATATTTTAGGATGTATTCTATCTAGACATGGGCAAAGATTTTTGAGTTTTCACCCCCGCTTGTAGAACCAAGTACACACATATTGGCAATATACTGAAATTTTTACTTACCAAAAAATTAAAAACAGCTGTTTGAACTGTCAACTTCACCCTGAAGTTGAGTTTTTGGTGTTGTGACGTTGCTCGATCTGCCCCCGCATTAGATTAGTCACTCCGCCGTTGATAACCTGAAAAGTGCAAGAGAAATTACAAACATTAGTAAAATTAGACAAAATCCTGAAAATTTCAGTGAAATTAAAAATAAAATCATAACTCTTCAGCCTGGAAGCAGTAATAGCAGGTAAACTTTCCATTGTTATAGATTTTCAAACCGAATTGCTTCACGGGGCGACGCCAGGTGAGGTTTTGCAGGCGCCACATAAACCTTTCAGTTGCGAGCGTGACGTTGACCCTACGGCGTGCGCCTTTGGACAGAACGTCTGCTCGGTGACCGCGGTTCTTTTGCCGTTTGTTTCATTGCGATCAGACCAGTACTTTGGCCGCAAACGGGGAGAAACCGAAAATTTTGGTTGACGACTCGCGCACGACGGAGAACCACACAGGACCATTTTTATTAATTATACTTATATTTTAGGATGTATTCTATCTAGACATGGGCAAAGATTTTTGAGTTTTCACCCCCGCTTGTAGAACCAAGTACACACATATTGGCAATATACTGAAATTTTTACTTACCAAAAAATTAAAAACAGCTGTTTGAACTGTCAACTTCACCCTGAAGTTGAGTTTTTGGTGTTGTGACGTTGCTCGATCTGCCCCCGCATTAGATTAGTCACTCCGCCGTTGATAACCTGAAAAGTGCAAGAGAAATTACAAACATTAGTAAAATTAGACAAAATCCTGAAAATTTCAGTGAAATTAAAAATAAAATCATAACTCTTCAGCCTGGAAGCAGTAATAGCAGGTAAACTTTCCATTGTTATAGATTTTCAAACCGAATTGCTTCACGGGGCGACGCCAGGTGAGGTTTTGCAGGCGCCACATAAACCTTTCAGTTGCGAGCGTGACGTTGACCCTACGGCGTGCGCCTTTGGACAGAACGTCTGCTCGGTGACCGCGGTTCTTTTGCCGTTTGTTTCATTGCGATCAGACCAGTACTTTGGCCGCAAACGGGGAGAAACCGAAAATTTTGGTTGACGACTCGCGCACGACGGAGAACCACACAGGACCATTTTTATTAATTATACTTATATTTTAGGATGTATTCTATCTAGACATGGGCAAAGATTTTTGAGTTTTCACCCCCGCTTGTAGAACCAAGTACACACATATTGGCAATATACTGAAATTTTTACTTACCAAAAAATTAAAAACAGCTGTTTGAACTGTCAACTTCACCCTGAAGTTGAGTTTTTGGTGTTGTGACGTTGCTCGATCTGCCCCCGCATTAGATTAGTCACTCCGCCGTTGATAACCTGAAAAGTGCAAGAGAAATTACAAACATTAGTAAAATTAGACAAAATCCTGAAAATTTCAGTGAAATTAAAAATAAAATCATAACTCTTCAGCCTGGAAGCAGTAATAGCAGGTAAACTTTCCATTGTTATAGATTTTCAAACCGAATTGCTTCACGGGGCGACGCCAGGTGAGGTTTTGCAGGCGCCACATAAACCTTTCAGTTGCGAGCGTGACGTTGACCCTACGGCGTGCGCCTTTGGACAGAACGTCTGCTCGGTGACCGCGGTTCTTTTGCCGTTTGTTTCATTGCGATCAGACCAGTACTTTGGCCGCAAACGGGGAGAAACCGAAAATTTTGGTTGACGACTCGCGCACGACGGAGAACCACACAGGACCATTTTTATTAATTATACTTATATTTTAGGATGTATTCTATCTAGACATGGGCAAAGATTTTTGAGTTTTCACCCCCGCTTGTAGAACCAAGTACACACATATTGGCAATATACTGAAATTTTTACTTACCAAAAAATTAAAAACAGCTGTTTGAACTGTCAACTTCACCCTGAAGTTGAGTTTTTGGTGTTGTGACGTTGCTCGATCTGCCCCCGCATTAGATTAGTCACTCCGCCGTTGATAACCTGAAAAGTGCAAGAGAAATTACAAACATTAGTAAAATTAGACAAAATCCTGAAAATTTCAGTGAAATTAAAAATAAAATCATAACTCTTCAGCCTGGAAGCAGTAATAGCAGGTAAACTTTCCATTGTTATAGATTTTCAAACCGAATTGCTTCACGGGGCGACGCCAGGTGAGGTTTTGCAGGCGCCACATAAACCTTTCAGTTGCGAGCGTGACGTTGACCCTACGGCGTGCGCCTTTGGACAGAACGTCTGCTCGGTGACCGCGGTTCTTTTGCCGTTTGTTTCATTGCGATCAGACCAGTACTTTGGCCGCAAACGGGGAGAAACCGAAAATTTTGGTTGACGACTCGCGCACGACGGAGAACCACACAGGACCATTTTTATTAATTATACTTATATTTTAGGATGTATTCTATCTAGACATGGGCAAAGATTTTTGAGTTTTCACCCCCGCTTGTAGAACCAAGTACACACATATTGGCAATATACTGAAATTTTTACTTACCAAAAAATTAAAAACAGCTGTTTGAACTGTCAACTTCACCCTGAAGTTGAGTTTTTGGTGTTGTGACGTTGCTCGATCTGCCCCCGCATTAGATTAGTCACTCCGCCGTTGATAACCTGAAAAGTGCAAGAGAAATTACAAACATTAGTAAAATTAGACAAAATCCTGAAAATTTCAGTGAAATTAAAAATAAAATCATAACTCTTCAGCCTGGAAGCAGTAATAGCAGGTAAACTTTCCATTGTTATAGATTTTCAAACCGAATTGCTTCACGGGGCGACGCCAGGTGAGGTTTTGCAGGCGCCACATAAACCTTTCAGTTGCGAGCGTGACGTTGACCCTACGGCGTGCGCCTTTGGACAGAACGTCTGCTCGGTGACCGCGGTTCTTTTGCCGTTTGTTTCATTGCGATCAGACCAGTACTTTGGCCGCAAACGGGGAGAAACCGAAAATTTTGGTTGACGACTCGCGCACGACGGAGAACCACACAGGACCATTTTTATTAATTATACTTATATTTTAGGATGTATTCTATCTAGACATGGGCAAAGATTTTTGAGTTTTCACCCCCGCTTGTAGAACCAAGTACACACATATTGGCAATATACTGAAATTTTTACTTACCAAAAAATTAAAAACAGCTGTTTGAACTGTCAACTTCACCCTGAAGTTGAGTTTTTGGTGTTGTGACGTTGCTCGATCTGCCCCCGCATTAGATTAGTCACTCCGCCGTTGATAACCTGAAAAGTGCAAGAGAAATTACAAACATTAGTAAAATTAGACAAAATCCTGAAAATTTCAGTGAAATTAAAAATAAAATCATAACTCTTCAGCCTGGAAGCAGTAATAGCAGGTAAACTTTCCATTGTTATAGATTTTCAAACCGAATTGCTTCACGGGGCGACGCCAGGTGAGGTTTTGCAGGCGCCACATAAACCTTTCAGTTGCGAGCGTGACGTTGACCCTACGGCGTGCGCCTTTGGACAGAACGTCTGCTCGGTGACCGCGGTTCTTTTGCCGTTTGTTTCATTGCGATCAGACCAGTACTTTGGCCGCAAACGGGGAGAAACCGAAAATTTTGGTTGACGACTCGCGCACGACGGAGAACCACACAGGACCATTTTTATTAATTATACTTATATTTTAGGATGTATTCTATCTAGACATGGGCAAAGATTTTTGAGTTTTCACCCCCGCTTGTAGAACCAAGTACACACATATTGGCAATATACTGAAATTTTTACTTACCAAAAAATTAAAAACAGCTGTTTGAACTGTCAACTTCACCCTGAAGTTGAGTTTTTGGTGTTGTGACGTTGCTCGATCTGCCCCCGCATTAGATTAGTCACTCCGCCGTTGATAACCTGAAAAGTGCAAGAGAAATTACAAACATTAGTAAAATTAGACAAAATCCTGAAAATTTCAGTGAAATTAAAAATAAAATCATAACTCTTCAGCCTGGAAGCAGTAATAGCAGGTAAACTTTCCATTGTTATAGATTTTCAAACCGAATTGCTTCACGGGGCGACGCCAGGTGAGGTTTTGCAGGCGCCACATAAACCTTTCAGTTGCGAGCGTGACGTTGACCCTACGGCGTGCGCCTTTGGACAGAACGTCTGCTCGGTGACCGCGGTTCTTTTGCCGTTTGTTTCATTGCGATCAGACCAGTACTTTGGCCGCAAACGGGGAGAAACCGAAAATTTTGGTTGACGACTCGCGCACGACGGAGAACCACACAGGACCATTTTTATTAATTATACTTATATTTTAGGATGTATTCTATCTAGACATGGGCAAAGATTTTTGAGTTTTCACCCCCGCTTGTAGAACCAAGTACACACATATTGGCAATATACTGAAATTTTTACTTACCAAAAAATTAAAAACAGCTGTTTGAACTGTCAACTTCACCCTGAAGTTGAGTTTTTGGTGTTGTGACGTTGCTCGATCTGCCCCCGCATTAGATTAGTCACTCCGCCGTTGATAACCTGAAAAGTGCAAGAGAAATTACAAACATTAGTAAAATTAGACAAAATCCTGAAAATTTCAGTGAAATTAAAAATAAAATCATAACTCTTCAGCCTGGAAGCAGTAATAGCAGGTAAACTTTCCATTGTTATAGATTTTCAAACCGAATTGCTTCACGGGGCGACGCCAGGTGAGGTTTTGCAGGCGCCACATAAACCTTTCAGTTGCGAGCGTGACGTTGACCCTACGGCGTGCGCCTTTGGACAGAACGTCTGCTCGGTGACCGCGGTTCTTTTGCCGTTTGTTTCATTGCGATCAGACCAGTACTTTGGCCGCAAACGGGGAGAAACCGAAAATTTTGGTTGACGACTCGCGCACGACGGAGAACCACACAGGACCATTTTTATTAATTATACTTATATTTTAGGATGTATTCTATCTAGACATGGGCAAAGATTTTTGAGTTTTCACCCCCGCTTGTAGAACCAAGTACACACATATTGGCAATATACTGAAATTTTTACTTACCAAAAAATTAAAAACAGCTGTTTGAACTGTCAACTTCACCCTGAAGTTGAGTTTTTGGTGTTGTGACGTTGCTCGATCTGCCCCCGCATTAGATTAGTCACTCCGCCGTTGATAACCTGAAAAGTGCAAGAGAAATTACAAACATTAGTAAAATTAGACAAAATCCTGAAAATTTCAGTGAAATTAAAAATAAAATCATAACTCTTCAGCCTGGAAGCAGTAATAGCAGGTAAACTTTCCATTGTTATAGATTTTCAAACCGAATTGCTTCACGGGGCGACGCCAGGTGAGGTTTTGCAGGCGCCACATAAACCTTTCAGTTGCGAGCGTGACGTTGACCCTACGGCGTGCGCCTTTGGACAGAACGTCTGCTCGGTGACCGCGGTTCTTTTGCCGTTTGTTTCATTGCGATCAGACCAGTACTTTGGCCGCAAACGGGGAGAAACCGAAAATTTTGGTTGACGACTCGCGCACGACGGAGAACCACACAGGACCATTTTTATTAATTATACTTATATTTTAGGATGTATTCTATCTAGACATGGGCAAAGATTTTTGAGTTTTCACCCCCGCTTGTAGAACCAAGTACACACATATTGGCAATATACTGAAATTTTTACTTACCAAAAAATTAAAAACAGCTGTTTGAACTGTCAACTTCACCCTGAAGTTGAGTTTTTGGTGTTGTGACGTTGCTCGATCTGCCCCCGCATTAGATTAGTCACTCCGCCGTTGATAACCTGAAAAGTGCAAGAGAAATTACAAACATTAGTAAAATTAGACAAAATCCTGAAAATTTCAGTGAAATTAAAAATAAAATCATAACTCTTCAGCCTGGAAGCAGTAATAGCAGGTAAACTTTCCATTGTTATAGATTTTCAAACCGAATTGCTTCACGGGGCGACGCCAGGTGAGGTTTTGCAGGCGCCACATAAACCTTTCAGTTGCGAGCGTGACGTTGACCCTACGGCGTGCGCCTTTGGACAGAACGTCTGCTCGGTGACCGCGGTTCTTTTGCCGTTTGTTTCATTGCGATCAGACCAGTACTTTGGCCGCAAACGGGGAGAAACCGAAAATTTTGGTTGACGACTCGCGCACGACGGAGAACCACACAGGACCATTTTTATTAATTATACTTATATTTTAGGATGTATTCTATCTAGACATGGGCAAAGATTTTTGAGTTTTCACCCCCGCTTGTAGAACCAAGTACACACATATTGGCAATATACTGAAATTTTTACTTACCAAAAAATTAAAAACAGCTGTTTGAACTGTCAACTTCACCCTGAAGTTGAGTTTTTGGTGTTGTGACGTTGCTCGATCTGCCCCCGCATTAGATTAGTCACTCCGCCGTTGATAACCTGAAAAGTGCAAGAGAAATTACAAACATTAGTAAAATTAGACAAAATCCTGAAAATTTCAGTGAAATTAAAAATAAAATCATAACTCTTCAGCCTGGAAGCAGTAATAGCAGGTAAACTTTCCATTGTTATAGATTTTCAAACCGAATTGCTTCACGGGGCGACGCCAGGTGAGGTTTTGCAGGCGCCACATAAACCTTTCAGTTGCGAGCGTGACGTTGATCCTACGGCGTGCGCCTTTGGACAGAACGTCTGCTCGGTGACCGCGGTTCTTTTGCCGTTTGTTTCATTGCGATCAGACCAGTACTTTGGCCGCAAACGGGGAGAAACCGAAAATTTTGGTTGACGACTCGCGCACGACGGAGAACCACACAGGACCATTTTTATTAATTATACTTATATTTTAGGATGTATTCTATCTAGACATGGGCAAAGATTTTTGAGTTTTCACCCCCGCTTGTAGAACCAAGTACACACATATTGGCAATATACTGAAATTTTTACTTACCAAAAAATTAAAAACAGCTGTTTGAACTGTCAACTTCACCCTGAAGTTGAGTTTTTGGTGTTGTGACGTTGCTCGATCTGCCCCCGCATTAGATTAGTCACTCCGCCGTTGATAACCTGAAAAGTGCAAGAGAAATTACAAACATTAGTAAAATTAGACAAAATCCTGAAAATTTCAGTGAAATTAAAAATAAAATCATAACTCTTCAGCCTGGAAGCAGTAATAGCAGGTAAACTTTCCATTGTTATAGATTTTCAAACCGAATTGCTTCACGGGGCGACGCCAGGTGAGGTTTTGCAGGCGCCACATAAACCTTTCAGTTGCGAGCGTGACGTTGACCCTACGGCGTGCGCCTTTGGACAGAACGTCTGCTCGGTGACCGCGGTTCTTTTGCCGTTTGTTTCATTGCGATCAGACCAGTACTTTGGCCGCAAACGGGGAGAAACCGAAAATTTTGGTTGACGACTCGCGCACGACGGAGAACCACACAGGACCATTTTTATTAATTATACTTATATTTTAGGATGTATTCTATCTAGACATGGGCAAAGATTTTTGAGTTTTCACCCCCGCTTGTAGAACCAAGTACACACATATTGGCAATATACTGAAATTTTTACTTACCAAAAAATTAAAAACAGCTGTTTGAACTGTCAACTTCACCCTGAAGTTGAGTTTTTGGTGTTGTGACGTTGCTCGATCTGCCCCCGCATTAGATTAGTCACTCCGCCGTTGATAACCTGAAAAGTGCAAGAGAAATTACAAACATTAGTAAAATTAGACAAAATCCTGAAAATTTCAGTGAAATTAAAAATAAAATCATAACTCTTCAGCCTGGAAGCAGTAATAGCAGGTAAACTTTCCATTGTTATAGATTTTCAAACCGAATTGCTTCACGGGGCGACGCCAGGTGAGGTTTTGCAGGCGCCACATAAACCTTTCAGTTGCGAGCGTGACGTTGACCCTACGGCGTGCGCCTTTGGACAGAACGTCTGCTCGGTGACCGCGGTTCTTTTGCCGTTTGTTTCATTGCGATCAGACCAGTACTTTGGCCGCAAACGGGGAGAAACCGAAAATTTTGGTTGACGACTCGCGCACGACGGAGAACCACACAGGACCATTTTTATTAATTATACTTATATTTTAGGATGTATTCTATCTAGACATGGGCAAAGATTTTTGAGTTTTCACCCCCGCTTGTAGAACCAAGTACACACATATTGGCAATATACTGAAATTTTTACTTACCAAAAAATTAAAAACAGCTGTTTGAACTGTCAACTTCACCCTGAAGTTGAGTTTTTGGTGTTGTGACGTTGCTCGATCTGCCCCCGCATTAGATTAGTCACTCCGCCGTTGATAACCTGAAAAGTGCAAGAGAAATTACAAACATTAGTAAAATTAGACAAAATCCTGAAAATTTCAGTGAAATTAAAAATAAAATCATAACTCTTCAGCCTGGAAGCAGTAATAGCAGGTAAACTTTCCATTGTTATAGATTTTCAAACCGAATTGCTTCACGGGGCGACGCCAGGTGAGGTTTTGCAGGCGCCACATAAACCTTTCAGTTGCGAGCGTGACGTTGACCCTACGGCGTGCGCCTTTGGACAGAACGTCTGCTCGGTGACCGCGGTTCTTTTGCCGTTTGTTTCATTGCGATCAGACCAGTACTTTGGCCGCAAACGGGGAGAAACCGAAAATTTTGGTTGACGACTCGCGCACGACGGAGAACCACACAGGACCATTTTTATTAATTATACTTATATTTTAGGATGTATTCTATCTAGACATGGGCAAAGATTTTTGAGTTTTCACCCCCGCTTGTAGAACCAAGTACACACATATTGGCAATATACTGAAATTTTTACTTACCAAAAAATTAAAAACAGCTGTTTGAACTGTCAACTTCACCCTGAAGTTGAGTTTTTGGTGTTGTGACGTTGCTCGATCTGCCCCCGCATTAGATTAGTCACTCCGCCGTTGATAACCTGAAAAGTGCAAGAGAAATTACAAACATTAGTAAAATTAGACAAAATCCTGAAAATTTCAGTGAAATTAAAAATAAAATCATAACTCTTCAGCCTGGAAGCAGTAATAGCAGGTAAACTTTCCATTGTTATAGATTTTCAAACCGAATTGCTTCACGGGGCGACGCCAGGTGAGGTTTTGCAGGCGCCACATAAACCTTTCAGTTGCGAGCGTGACGTTGACCCTACGGCGTGCGCCTTTGGACAGAACGTCTGCTCGGTGACCGCGGTTCTTTTGCCGTTTGTTTCATTGCGATCAGACCAGTACTTTGGCCGCAAACGGGGAGAAACCGAAAATTTTGGTTGACGACTCGCGCACGACGGAGAACCACACAGGACCATTTTTATTAATTATACTTATATTTTAGGATGTATTCTATCTAGACATGGGCAAAGATTTTTGAGTTTTCACCCCCGCTTGTAGAACCAAGTACACACATATTGGCAATATACTGAAATTTTTACTTACCAAAAAATTAAAAACAGCTGTTTGAACTGTCAACTTCACCCTGAAGTTGAGTTTTTGGTGTTGTGACGTTGCTCGATCTGCCCCCGCATTAGATTAGTCACTCCGCCGTTGATAACCTGAAAAGTGCAAGAGAAATTACAAACATTAGTAAAATTAGACAAAATCCTGAAAATTTCAGTGAAATTAAAAATAAAATCATAACTCTTCAGCCTGGAAGCAGTAATAGCAGGTAAACTTTCCATTGTTATAGATTTTCAAACCGAATTGCTTCACGGGGCGACGCCAGGTGAGGTTTTGCAGGCGCCACATAAACCTTTCAGTTGCGAGCGTGACGTTGACCCTACGGCGTGCGCCTTTGGACAGAACGTCTGCTCGGTGACCGCGGTTCTTTTGCCGTTTGTTTCATTGCGATCAGACCAGTACTTTGGCCGCAAACGGGGAGAAACCGAAAATTTTGGTTGACGACTCGCGCACGACGGAGAACCACACAGGACCATTTTTATTAATTATACTTATATTTTAGGATGTATTCTATCTAGACATGGGCAAAGATTTTTGAGTTTTCACCCCCGCTTGTAGAACCAAGTACACACATATTGGCAATATACTGAAATTTTTACTTACCAAAAAATTAAAAACAGCTGTTTGAACTGTCAACTTCACCCTGAAGTTGAGTTTTTGGTGTTGTGACGTTGCTCGATCTGCCCCCGCATTAGATTAGTCACTCCGCCGTTGATAACCTGAAAAGTGCAAGAGAAATTACAAACATTAGTAAAATTAGACAAAATCCTGAAAATTTCAGTGAAATTAAAAATAAAATCATAACTCTTCAGCCTGGAAGCAGTAATAGCAGGTAAACTTTCCATTGTTATAGATTTTCAAACCGAATTGCTTCACGGGGCGACGCCAGGTGAGGTTTTGCAGGCGCCACATAAACCTTTCAGTTGCGAGCGTGACGTTGACCCTACGGCGTGCGCCTTTGGACAGAACGTCTGCTCGGTGACCGCGGTTCTTTTGCCGTTTGTTTCATTGCGATCAGACCAGTACTTTGGCCGCAAACGGGGAGAAACCGAAAATTTTGGTTGACGACTCGCGCACGACGGAGAACCACACAGGACCATTTTTATTAATTATACTTATATTTTAGGATGTATTCTATCTAGACATGGGCAAAGATTTTTGAGTTTTCACCCCCGCTTGTAGAACCAAGTACACACATATTGGCAATATACTGAAATTTTTACTTACCAAAAAATTAAAAACAGCTGTTTGAACTGTCAACTTCACCCTGAAGTTGAGTTTTTGGTGTTGTGACGTTGCTCGATCTGCCCCCGCATTAGATTAGTCACTCCGCCGTTGATAACCTGAAAAGTGCAAGAGAAATTACAAACATTAGTAAAATTAGACAAAATCCTGAAAATTTCAGTGAAATTAAAAATAAAATCATAACTCTTCAGCCTGGAAGCAGTAATAGCAGGTAAACTTTCCATTGTTATAGATTTTCAAACCGAATTGCTTCACGGGGCGACGCCAGGTGAGGTTTTGCAGGCGCCACATAAACCTTTCAGTTGCGAGCGTGACGTTGACCCTACGGCGTGCGCCTTTGGACAGAACGTCTGCTCGGTGACCGCGGTTCTTTTGCCGTTTGTTTCATTGCGATCAGACCAGTACTTTGGCCGCAAACGGGGAGAAACCGAAAATTTTGGTTGACGACTCGCGCACGACGGAGAACCACACAGGACCATTTTTATTAATTATACTTATATTTTAGGATGTATTCTATCTAGACATGGGCAAAGATTTTTGAGTTTTCACCCCCGCTTGTAGAACCAAGTACACACATATTGGCAATATACTGAAATTTTTACTTACCAAAAAATTAAAAACAGCTGTTTGAACTGTCAACTTCACCCTGAAGTTGAGTTTTTGGTGTTGTGACGTTGCTCGATCTGCCCCCGCATTAGATTAGTCACTCCGCCGTTGATAACCTGAAAAGTGCAAGAGAAATTACAAACATTAGTAAAATTAGACAAAATCCTGAAAATTTCAGTGAAATTAAAAATAAAATCATAACTCTTCAGCCTGGAAGCAGTAATAGCAGGTAAACTTTCCATTGTTATAGATTTTCAAACCGAATTGCTTCACGGGGCGACGCCAGGTGAGGTTTTGCAGGCGCCACATAAACCTTTCAGTTGCGAGCGTGACGTTGACCCTACGGCGTGCGCCTTTGGACAGAACGTCTGCTCGGTGACCGCGGTTCTTTTGCCGTTTGTTTCATTGCGATCAGACCAGTACTTTGGCCGCAAACGGGGAGAAACCGAAAATTTTGGTTGACGACTCGCGCACGACGGAGAACCACACAGGACCATTTTTATTAATTATACTTATATTTTAGGATGTATTCTATCTAGACATGGGCAAAGATTTTTGAGTTTTCACCCCCGCTTGTAGAACCAAGTACACACATATTGGCAATATACTGAAATTTTTACTTACCAAAAAATTAAAAACAGCTGTTTGAACTGTCAACTTCACCCTGAAGTTGAGTTTTTGGTGTTGTGACGTTGCTCGATCTGCCCCCGCATTAGATTAGTCACTCCGCCGTTGATAACCTGAAAAGTGCAAGAGAAATTACAAACATTAGTAAAATTAGACAAAATCCTGAAAATTTCAGTGAAATTAAAAATAAAATCATAACTCTTCAGCCTGGAAGCAGTAATAGCAGGTAAACTTTCCATTGTTATAGATTTTCAAACCGAATTGCTTCACGGGGCGACGCCAGGTGAGGTTTTGCAGGCGCCACATAAACCTTTCAGTTGCGAGCGTGACGTTGACCCTACGGCGTGCGCCTTTGGACAGAACGTCTGCTCGGTGACCGCGGTTCTTTTGCCGTTTGTTTCATTGCGATCAGACCAGTACTTTGGCCGCAAACGGGGAGAAACCGAAAATTTTGGTTGACGACTCGCGCACGACGGAGAACCACACAGGACCATTTTTATTAATTATACTTATATTTTAGGATGTATTCTATCTAGACATGGGCAAAGATTTTTGAGTTTTCACCCCCGCTTGTAGAACCAAGTACACACATATTGGCAATATACTGAAATTTTTACTTACCAAAAAATTAAAAACAGCTGTTTGAACTGTCAACTTCACCCTGAAGTTGAGTTTTTGGTGTTGTGACGTTGCTCGATCTGCCCCCGCATTAGATTAGTCACTCCGCCGTTGATAACCTGAAAAGTGCAAGAGAAATTACAAACATTAGTAAAATTAGACAAAATCCTGAAAATTTCAGTGAAATTAAAAATAAAATCATAACTCTTCAGCCTGGAAGCAGTAATAGCAGGTAAACTTTCCATTGTTATAGATTTTCAAACCGAATTGCTTCACGGGGCGACGCCAGGTGAGGTTTTGCAGGCGCCACATAAACCTTTCAGTTGCGAGCGTGACGTTGACCCTACGGCGTGCGCCTTTGGACAGAACGTCTGCTCGGTGACCGCGGTTCTTTTGCCGTTTGTTTCATTGCGATCAGACCAGTACTTTGGCCGCAAACGGGGAGAAACCGAAAATTTTGGTTGACGACTCGCGCACGACGGAGAACCACACAGGACCATTTTTATTAATTATACTTATATTTTAGGATGTATTCTATCTAGACATGGGCAAAGATTTTTGAGTTTTCACCCCCGCTTGTAGAACCAAGTACACACATATTGGCAATATACTGAAATTTTTACTTACCAAAAAATTAAAAACAGCTGTTTGAACTGTCAACTTCACCCTGAAGTTGAGTTTTTGGTGTTGTGACGTTGCTCGATCTGCCCCCGCATTAGATTAGTCACTCCGCCGTTGATAACCTGAAAAGTGCAAGAGAAATTACAAACATTAGTAAAATTAGACAAAATCCTGAAAATTTCAGTGAAATTAAAAATAAAATCATAACTCTTCAGCCTGGAAGCAGTAATAGCAGGTAAACTTTCCATTGTTATAGATTTTCAAACCGAATTGCTTCACGGGGCGACGCCAGGTGAGGTTTTGCAGGCGCCACATAAACCTTTCAGTTGCGAGCGTGACGTTGACCCTACGGCGTGCGCCTTTGGACAGAACGTCTGCTCGGTGACCGCGGTTCTTTTGCCGTTTGTTTCATTGCGATCAGACCAGTACTTTGGCCGCAAACGGGGAGAAACCGAAAATTTTGGTTGACGACTCGCGCACGACGGAGAACCACACAGGACCATTTTTATTAATTATACTTATATTTTAGGATGTATTCTATCTAGACATGGGCAAAGATTTTTGAGTTTTCACCCCCGCTTGTAGAACCAAGTACACACATATTGGCAATATACTGAAATTTTTACTTACCAAAAAATTAAAAACAGCTGTTTGAACTGTCAACTTCACCCTGAAGTTGAGTTTTTGGTGTTGTGACGTTGCTCGATCTGCCCCCGCATTAGATTAGTCACTCCGCCGTTGATAACCTGAAAAGTGCAAGAGAAATTACAAACATTAGTAAAATTAGACAAAATCCTGAAAATTTCAGTGAAATTAAAAATAAAATCATAACTCTTCAGCCTGGAAGCAGTAATAGCAGGTAAACTTTCCATTGTTATAGATTTTCAAACCGAATTGCTTCACGGGGCGACGCCAGGTGAGGTTTTGCAGGCGCCACATAAACCTTTCAGTTGCGAGCGTGACGTTGACCCTACGGCGTGCGCCTTTGGACAGAACGTCTGCTCGGTGACCGCGGTTCTTTTGCCGTTTGTTTCATTGCGATCAGACCAGTACTTTGGCCGCAAACGGGGAGAAACCGAAAATTTTGGTTGACGACTCGCGCACGACGGAGAACCACACAGGACCATTTTTATTAATTATACTTATATTTTAGGATGTATTCTATCTAGACATGGGCAAAGATTTTTGAGTTTTCACCCCCGCTTGTAGAACCAAGTACACACATATTGGCAATATACTGAAATTTTTACTTACCAAAAAATTAAAAACAGCTGTTTGAACTGTCAACTTCACCCTGAAGTTGAGTTTTTGGTGTTGTGACGTTGCTCGATCTGCCCCCGCATTAGATTAGTCACTCCGCCGTTGATAACCTGAAAAGTGCAAGAGAAATTACAAACATTAGTAAAATTAGACAAAATCCTGAAAATTTCAGTGAAATTAAAAATAAAATCATAACTCTTCAGCCTGGAAGCAGTAATAGCAGGTAAACTTTCCATTGTTATAGATTTTCAAACCGAATTGCTTCACGGGGCGACGCCAGGTGAGGTTTTGCAGGCGCCACATAAACCTTTCAGTTGCGAGCGTGACGTTGACCCTACGGCGTGCGCCTTTGGACAGAACGTCTGCTCGGTGACCGCGGTTCTTTTGCCGTTTGTTTCATTGCGATCAGACCAGTACTTTGGCCGCAAACGGGGAGAAACCGAAAATTTTGGTTGACGACTCGCGCACGACGGAGAACCACACAGGACCATTTTTATTAATTATACTTATATTTTAGGATGTATTCTATCTAGACATGGGCAAAGATTTTTGAGTTTTCACCCCCGCTTGTAGAACCAAGTACACACATATTGGCAATATACTGAAATTTTTACTTACCAAAAAATTAAAAACAGCTGTTTGAACTGTCAACTTCACCCTGAAGTTGAGTTTTTGGTGTTGTGACGTTGCTCGATCTGCCCCCGCATTAGATTAGTCACTCCGCCGTTGATAACCTGAAAAGTGCAAGAGAAATTACAAACATTAGTAAAATTAGACAAAATCCTGAAAATTTCAGTGAAATTAAAAATAAAATCATAACTCTTCAGCCTGGAAGCAGTAATAGCAGGTAAATTTCCATTGTTATAGATTTTCAAACCGAATTGCTTCACGGGGCGACGCCAGGTGAGGTTTTGCAGGCGCCACATAAACCTTTCAGTTGCGAGCGTGACGTTGACCCTACGGCGTGCGCCTTTGGACAGAACGTCTGCTCGGTGACCGCGGTTCTTTTGCCGTTTGTTTCATTGCGATCAGACCAGTACTTTGGCCGCAAACGGGGAGAAACCGAAAATTTTGAGTTGACGACTCGCGCACGACGGAGAACCACACAGGACCATTTTTATTAATTATACTTATATTTTAGGATGTATTCTATCTAGACATGGGCAAAGATTTTTGAGTTTTCACCCCCGCTTGTAGAACCAAGTACACACATATTGGCAATATACTGAAATTTTTACTTACCAAAAAATTAAAAACAGCTGTTTGAACTGTCAACTTCACCCTGAAGTTGAGTTTTGGTGTTGTGGACGTTGCTCGATCTGCCCCCGCATTAGATTAGTCACTCCGCCGTTGATAACCTGAAAAGTGCAAGAGAAATTACAACATTAGTAAAATTAGACAAAATCCTGAAAATTTCAGTGAAATTAAAAATAAACTCATAACTCTTCAGCCTGGAAGCAGTAATAGCAGGTAAACTTTCCATTGTTATAGATTTTCAAACCGAATTGCTTCACGGGGCGGACGCCAGGTGAGGTTTTTGCAGGCGCCACATAAACCTTTCAGTTGCGAGCGTGACGTTGACCCTACGGCGTGCGCCTTTGGACAGAACGTCTGCTCGGTGACCGCGGTTCTTTTGCCGTTTGTTTCATTGCGATCAGACCAGTACTTTGGCCGCAAACGGGGAGAAACCGAAAATTTTGGTTGACCGACTCGCGCACGACGGAGAACCACACAGGACCATTTTTATTAATTATACTTATATTTTAGGATGTATTCTATCTAGACATGGGCAAAGATTTTTGAGTTTTCACCCCCGCTTGTAGAACCAAGTACACACACATATTGGCAATATACTGAAAATTTTTACTTACCAAAAAATTAAAAACAGCTGTTTGAACTGTCAACTTCACCCTGAAGTTGAGTTTTTGGTGTTGTGACGTTGCTCGATCTGCCCCCGCATTAGATAGTCACTCCGCCGTTGATAACCTGAAAAGTGCAAGAGAAATTACAAACATTAGTAAAATTAGACAAAATCCTGAAAATTTCAGTGAAATTAAAAATAAAATCATAACTCTTCAGCCTGGAAGCAGTAATAGCAGGTAAACTTTCCATTGTTATAGATTTTCAAACCGAATTGCTTCACGGGGCGACGCCAGGTGAGGTTTTGCAGGCGCCACATAAACCTTTCAGTTGCGAGCGTGACGTTGACCCTACGGCGTGCGCCTTTGGACAGAACGTCTGCTCGGTGACCGCGGTTCTTTTGCCCGTTTGTTTCATTGCGATCAGACCAGTACTTTGGCCGCAAACGGGAGAAACCGAAAATTTTGGTTGACGACTCGCGCACCGACGGAGAACCACACAGGACCATTTTTATTAATTATACTTATATTTTAGGATGTATTCTATCTAGACATGGGCAAAGATTTTTGAGTTTTCACCCCCGCTTGTAGAACCAAGTACACACATATTGGCAATATACTGAAATTTTTACTTACCAAAAAATTAAAAAACAGCTGTTTGAACTGTCAACTTCACCCTGAAGTTGAGTTTTTGGTGTTGTGACGTTGCTCGATCTGCCCCCGCATTAGATTAGTCACTCCGCCGTTGATAACCTGGAAAAGTGCAAGAGAAATTACAAACATTAGTAAAATTAGACAAAATCCTGAAATTTCAGTGAAATTAAAAATAAAATCATAACTCTTCAGCCTGGAAGCAGTAATAGCAGGTAAACTTTCCATTGTTATAGATTTTCAAACCGAATTGCTTCACGGGGCGACGCCAGGTGAGGTTTTGCAGGCGCCACATAAACCTTTCAGTTGCGAGCGTGACGTTGACCCTACGGCGTGCGCCTTTGGACAGAACGTCTGCTCGGTGACCGCGGTTCTTTTGCCGTTTGTTTCATTGCGATCAGACCAGTACTTTGGCCGCAAACGGGGAGAAACCGAAAATTTTGGTTGACGACCTCGCGCACGACGGAGAACCACACAGGACCATTTTTATTAATTATACTTATATTTTAGGATGTATTCTATCTAGACATGGGGCAAAGATTTTTGAGTTTTCACCCCCGCTTGTAGAACCAAGTACACACATATTGGCAATATACTGAAAATTTTTACTTACCAAAAAATTAAAAACAGCTGTTTGAACTGTCAACTTCACCCTGAAGTTGAGTTTTTGGTGTTGTGACGTTGCTCGATCTGCCCCCGCATTAGATTAGTCACTCCGCCGTTTGATAACCTTGAAAAGTGCAAGAGAAATTACAAACATTAGTAAAATTAGACAAAATCCTGAAAATTTCAGTGAAATTAAAATAAAATCATAACTCTTCAGCCTGGAAGCAGTAATAGCAGGTAAACTTTCCATTGTTATAGATTTTCAAAACGATTGCTTCACGGGGCGACGCCAGGTGAGGTTTTGCAGGCGCCACATAAACCTTTCAGTTGCGAGCGTGACGTTGACCCTACGGCGTGCGCCTTTGGACAGAACGTCTGCTCGGTGACCGCGGTTCTTTTGCCGTTTGTTTCATTGCGATCAGACCAGTACTTTGGCCGACAAACGGGAGAAACCGAAAATTTTGGTTGACGACTCGCGCACGACGGAGAACCACACAGGACCATTTTTATTAATTATACTTATATTTTAGGATGTATTCTATCTAGACATGGGCAAAGATTTTTGAGTTTTCACCCCCGCTTGTAGAACCAAGTACACACATATTGGCAATATACTGAAATTTTTACTTACCAAAAAATTAAAACAGCTGTTTGAACTGTCAACTTCACCCTGAAGTTGAGTTTTTGGTGTTGTGACGTTGCTCGATCTGCCCCCGCATTAGATTAGTCACTCCGCCGTTGATAACCTGAAAGTGCAAGAGAAATTACAAACATTAGTAAATTAGACAAAATCCCTGAAAATTTCAGTGAAATTAAAAATAAAATCATAACTCTTCAGCCCTGGAAGCAGTAATAGCAGGTAAACTTTCCATTGTTATAGATTTTCAAACCGAATTGCTTCACGGGGCGACGCCAGGTGAGGTTTTGCAGGCGCCACATAAACCTTTCAGTTGCGAGCGTGACGTTGACCCTACGGCGTGCGCCTTGGACAGAACGTCTGCTCGGTGACCGCGGTTCTTTTGCCGTTTGTTTCATTGCGATCAGACCAGTACTTTGGCCGCAAACGGGGAGAAACCGAAAATTTTGGTTGACCGACTCGCGCACGACGGGAACCACACAGGACCATTTTTATTAATTATACTTATATTTTAGGATGTATTCTATCTAGACATGGGCAAAGATTTTTGAGTTTTCACCCCCGCTTGTAGAACCAAGTACACACATATTGGCAATATACTGAAATTTTTACTTACCAAAAAATTAAAAACAGCTGTTTGAACTGTCAACTTCACCTGAAGTTGAGTTTTTGGTGTTGTGACGTTGCTCGATCTGCCCCCCGCATTAGATTAGTCACTCCGCCGTTGATAACCTGAAAAGTGCAAGAGAAATTACAAACATTAGTAAAATTAGACAAAATCCTGAAAATTTCAGTGAAATTAAAAATAAAATCATAACTCTTCAGCCTGGAAGCAGTAATAGCAGGTAAACTTTCCATTGTTATAGATTTTCAAACCGAATTGCTTCACGGGGCGACGCCCAGGTGAGGTTTTGCAGGCGCCACATAAACCTTTCAGTTGCGAGCGTGACGTTGACCCTACGGCGTGCGCCTTTGGACAGAACGTCTGCTCGGTGACCGCGGTTCTTTTGCCGTTTGTTTCATTGCGATCAGACCAGTACTTTGGCCGCAAACGGGGAGAAACCGAAAATTTTGGTTGACGACTCGCGCACGACGGAGAACCACACAGGACCATTTTTATTAATTATACTTATATTTTAGGATGTATTCTATCTAGACATGGGCAAAGATTTTTGAGTTTTCACCCCCGCTTGTAGAACCAAGTACACACATATTGGCAATATACTGAAATTTTTACTTACCAAAAAATTAAAAACAGCTGTTTGAACTGTCAACTTCACCCTGAAGTTGAGTTTTTGGTGTTGTGACGTTGCTCGATCTGCCCCCGCATTAGATTAGTCACTCCGCCGTTGATAACCTGAAAAGTGCAAGAGAAATTACAAACATTAGTAAAATTAGACAAAATCCTGAAAATTTCAGTGAAATTAAAAATAAAATCATAACTCTTCAGCCTGGAAGCAGTAATAGCAGGTAAACTTTCCATTGTTATAGATTTCAAACCGAATTGCTTCACGGGCGACGCCAGGTGAGGTTTTGCAGGCGCCACATAAACCTTTCAGTTGCGAGCGTGACGTTGACCCTACGGCGTGCGCCTTTGGACAGAACGTCTGCTCGGTGACCGCGGTTCTTTTGCCGTTTGTTTCATTGCGATCAGACCAGTACTTTGGCCGCAAACGGGGAGAAACCGAAAATTTTGGTTGACGACTCGCGCACGACGGAGAACCACACAGGACCATTTTTATTAATTATACTTATATTTTAGGATGTATTCTATCTAGACATGGGCAAAGATTTTGAGTTTTCACCCCCGCTTGTAGAACCAAGTACACACATATTGGCAATATACTGAAATTTTTACTTACCAAAAAATTAAAACAGCTGTTTGAACTGTCAACTTCACCCTGAAGTTGAGTTTTTGGTGTTGTGACGTTGCTCGATCTGCCCCCGCATTAGATTTAGTCACTCCGCCGTTGATAACCTGAAAAGTGCAAGAGAAATTACAAACATTAGTAAAATTAGACAAAAATCCTGAAAATTTCAGTGAAATTAAAAATAAAATCATAACTCTTCAGCCTGGAAGCAGTAATAGCAGGTAAACTTTCCATTGTTATAGATTTTCAAACCGAATTGCTTCACGGGCGACGCCAGGTGAGGTTTTGCAGGCGCCACATAAACCTTTCAGTTGCGAGCGTGACGTTGACCCTACGGCGTGCGCCTTTGGACAGAACGTCTGCTCGGTGACCGCGGTTCTTTTGCCGTTTGTTTCATTGCGATCAGACCAGTACTTTGGCCGCAAACGGGGAGAACCGAAAATTTTGGTTGACGACTCGCGCACGACGGAGAACCACACAGGACCATTTTTATTAATTATACTTATATTTTAGGATGTATTCTATCTAGACATGGGCAAAGATTTTTGAGTTTTCACCCCCGCTTGTAGAACCAAGTACACACATATTGGCAATATACTGAAATTTTTTACTTACCAAAAAATTAAAAACAGCTGTTTGAACTGTCAACTTCACCCTGAAGTTGAGTTTTTGGTGTTGTGACGTTGCTCGATCTGCCCCCGCCATTAGATTAGTCACTCCGCCGTTGATAACCTGAAAAGTGCAAGAGAAATTACAAACATTAGTAAAATTAGACAAAATCCTGAAAATTTCAGTGAAATTAAAAATAAAAATCATAACTCTTCAGCCTGGAAGCAGTAATAGCAGGTAAACTTTCCATTGTTATAGATTTTCAAACCGAATTGCTTCACGGGGCGACGCCAGGTGAGGTTTTGCAGGCGCCACATAAACCTTTCAGTTGCGAGCGTGACGTTGACCCTACGGCGTGCGCCTTTGGACAGAACGTCTGCTCGGTGACCGCGGTTCTTTTGCCGTTTGTTTCATTGCGATCAGACCAGTACTTTGGCCGCAAACGGGGAGAAACCGAAAATTTTGGTTGACGACTCGCGCACGACGGAGAACCACACAGGACCATTTTTATTAATTATACTTATATTTTAGGATGTATTCTATCTAGACATGGGCAAAGATTTTTGAGTTTTCACCCCCGCTTGTAGAACCAAGTACACACATATTGGCAATATACTGAAATTTTTACTTACCAAAAAATTAAAAACAGCTGTTTGAACTGTCAACTTCACCCTGAAGTTGAGTTTTTGGTGTTGTGACGTTGCTCGATCTGCCCCCGCATTAGATTAGTCACTCCGCCGTTGATAACCTGAAAAGTGCAAGAGAAATTACAAACATTAGTAAAATTAGACAAAATCCTGAAAATTTCAGTGAAATTAAAAATAAAATCATAACTCTTCAGCCTGGAAGCAGTAATAGCAGGTAAACTTTCCATTGTTATAGATTTTCAAACCGAATTGCTTCACGGGGCGACGCCAGGTGAGGTTTTGCAGGCGCCACATAAACCTTTCAGTTGCGAGCGTGACGTTGACCCTACGGCGTGCGCCTTTGGACAGAACGTCTGCTCGGTGACCGCGGTTCTTTTGCCGTTTGTTTCATTGCGATCAGACCAGTACTTTGGCCGCAAACGGGGAGAAACCGAAAATTTTGGTTGACGACTCGCGCACGACGGAGAACCACACAGGACCATTTTTATTAATTATACTTATATTTTAGGATGTATTCTATCTAGACATGGGCAAAGATTTTTGAGTTTTCACCCCCGCTTGTAGACCAAGTACACACATATTGGCAATATACTGAAATTTTTACTTACCAAAAAATTAAAAACAGCTGTTTGAACTGTCAACTTCACCCTGAAGTTGAGTTTTGGTGTTGTGACGTTGCTCGATCTGCCCCCGCATTAGATTAGTCACTCCGCCGTTGATAACCTGAAAAGTGCAAGAGAAATTACAAACATTAGTAAAATTAGACAAAATCCTGAAAATTTCAGTGAAATTAAAAATAAAATCATAACTCTTCAGCCTGGAAGCAGTAATAGCAGGTAAACTTTCCATTGTTATAGATTTTCAAACCGAATTGCTTCACGGGGCGACGCCAGGTGAGGTTTTGCAGGCGCCACATAAACCTTTCAGTTGCGAGCGTGACGTTGACCCTACGGCGTGCGCCTTTGGACAGAACGTCTGCTCGGTGACCGCGGTTCTTTTGCCGTTTGTTTCATTGCGATCAGACCAGTACTTTGCCGCAAACGGGGAGAAACCGAAAATTTTGGTTGACGACTCGCGCACGACGGAGAACCACACAGGACCATTTTTATTAATTATACTTATATTTTAGGATGTATTCTATCTAGGACATGGGCAAAGATTTTTGAGTTTTCACCCCCGCTTGTAGAACCAAGTACACACATATTGGCAATATACTGAAATTTTTACTTACCAAAAAATAAAAACAGCTGTTTGAACTGTCAACTTCACCCTGAAGTTGAGTTTTTGGTGTTGTGACGTTGCTCGATCTGCCCCCGCATTAGATTAGTCACTCCGCCGTTGATAACCTGAAAAGTGCAAGAGAAATTACAAACATTAGTAAAATTAGACAAAATCCTGAAAATTTCAGTGAAATTAAAAATAAAATCATAACTCTTCAGCCTGGAAGCAGTAATAGCAGGTAAACTTTCCATTGTTATAGATTTTCAAACCGAATTGCTTCACGGGGCGACGCCAGGTGAGGTTTTGCAGGCGCCACATAAACCTTTCAGTTGCGAGCGTGACGTTGACCCTACGGCGTGCGCCTTTGGACAGAACGTCTGCTCGGTGACCGCGGTTCTTTTGCCGTTTGTTTCATTGCGATCAGACCAGTACTTTGGCCGCAAACGGGGAGAAACCGAAAATTTTGGTTGACGACTCGCGCACGACGGAGAACCACACAGGACCATTTTTATTAATTATACTTATATTTTAGGATTGTATTCTATCTAGACATGGGCAAAGATTTTTGAGTTTTCACCCCCGCTTGTAGAACCAAGTACACACATATTGGCAATATACTGAAATTTTTACTTACCAAAAAATTAAAAACAGCTGTTTGAACTGTCAACTTCACCTGAAGTTGAGTTTTTGGTGTTGTGACGTTGGCTCGATCTGCCCCCCGCATTAGATTAGTCACTCCGCCGTTGATAACCTGAAAAGTGCAAGAGAAATTACAAACATTAGTAAAATTAGACAAAATCCTGAAAATTTCAGTGAAATTAAAAATAAAATCATAACTCTTCAGCCTGGAAGCAGTAATAGCAGGTAAACTTTCCATTGTTATAGATTTTCAAACCGAATTGCTTCACGGGGCGACGCCAGGTGAGGTTTTGCAGGCGCCACATAAACCTTTCAGTTGCGAGCGTGACGTTGACCCTACGGCCGTGCGCCCTTTGGACAGAACGTCTGCTCGGTGACCGCGGTTCTTTTGCCGTTTGTTTCATTGCGATCAGACCAGTACTTTGGCCGCAAACGGGGAGAAACCGAAAATTTTGGTTGACGACTCGCGCACGACGGAGAACCACACAGGACCATTTTTATTAATTATACTTATATTTAGGATGTATTCTATCTAGACATGGGCAAAGATTTTTGAGTTTTCACCCCCGCTTGTAGAACCAAGTACACACATATTGGCAATATACTGAAATTTTTACTTACCAAAAAATTAAAAACAGCTGTTTGAACTGTCAACTTCACCCTGAAGTTGAGTTTTGGTGTTGTGACGTTGCTCGATCTGCCCCCGCATTAGATTAGTCACTCCGCCGTTGATAACCTGAAAAGTGCAAGAGAAATTACAAACATTAGTAAAATTAGACAAAATCCTGAAAATTCAGTGAAATTAAAAATAAAATCATAACTCTTCAGCCTGGAAGCAGTAATAGCAGGTAAACTTTCCATTGTTATAGATTTTCAAACCGAATTGCTTCACGGGGCGACGCCAGGTGAGGTTTTGCAGGCGCCACATAAACCTTTCAGTTGCGAGCGTGACGTTGACCCTACGGCGTGCGCCTTTGGACAGAACGTCTGCTCGGTGACCGCGGTTCTTTTGCCGTTTGTTTCATTGCGATCAGACCAGTACTTTGGCCGCAAACGGGGAGAAACCGAAAATTTTGGTTGACGACTCGCGCACCGACGGAGAACCACACAGGGACCATTTTTATTAATTATACTTATATTTTAGGATGTATTCTATCTAGACATGGGCAAAGATTTTTTGAGTTTTCACCCCCCGCTTGTAGAACCAAGTACACACATATTGGCAATATACTGAAATTTTTACTTACCAAAAAATTAAAAACAGCTGTTTGAACTGTCAACTTCACCCTGAAGTTGAGTTTTTGGTGTTGTGACGTTGCTCGATCTGCCCCCGCATTAGATTAGTCACTCCGCCGTTGATAACCTGAAAAGTGCAAGAGAAATTACAAACATTAGTAAAATTAGACAAAATCCTGAAAATTTCAGTGAAATTAAAAATAAAATCATAACTCTTCAGCCTGGAAGCAGTAATAGCAGGTAAACTTTCCATTGTTATAGATTTTCAAACCGAATTGCTTCACGGGGCGACGCCAGGTGAGGTTTTGCAGGCGCCACATAAACCCTTTCAGTTGCGAGCGTGACGTTGACCCTACGGCGTGCGCCTTTGGACAGAACGTCTGCTCGGTGACCGCGGTTCTTTTGACGTTTGTTTCATTGCGATCAGACCAGTACTTTGGCCGCAAACGGGGAGAAACCGAAAATTTTGGTTGACGACTCGCGCACGACGGAGAACCACACAGGACCATTTTTATTAATTATACTTATATTTTAGGATGTATTCTATCTAGACATGGGCAAAGATTTTGAGTTTTCACCCCCGCTTGTAGAACCAAGTACACACATATTGGCAATATACTGAAATTTTACTTACCAAAAAATTAAAAACAGCTGTTTGAAACTGTCAACTTCACCCCTGAAGTTGAGTTTTTGGTGTTGTGACGTTGCTCGATCTGCCCCGCATTAGATTAGTCACTCCCGCCGTTTGATAACCTGAAAAGTGCAAGAGAAATTACAAACATTAGTAAAATTAGACAAAATCCTGAAAATTTCAGTGAAATTAAAATAAAATCATAACTCTTCAGCCTGGAAGCAGTAATAGCAGGTAAACTTTCCATTGTTATAGATTTTCAAACCGAATTGCTTCACGGGGCGACGCCAGGTGAGGTTTTGCAGGCGCCACATAAACCTTTCAGTTGCGAGCGTGACGTTGACCCTACGGCGTGCGCCTTTGGACAGAACGTCCTGCTCGGTGACCGCGGTTCTTTTGCCGTTTGTTTCATTGCGATCAGACCAGTACTTTGGCCGCAAACGGGGAGAAACCGAAAATTTTGGTTGACGACTCGCGCACGACGGAGAACCACACAGGACCATTTTTATTAATTATACTTATATTTTAGGATGTATTCTATCTAGACATGGGCAAAGATTTTTGAGTTTTCACCCCCGCTTGTAGAACCAAGTACACACATATTGGCAATATACTGAAATTTTTACTTACCAAAAAATTAAAAACAGCTGTTTGAACTGTCAACTTCACCCTGAAGTTGAGTTTTTGGTGTTGTGACGTTGCTCGATCTGCCCCCGCATTAGATTAGTCACTCCGCCGTTGATAACCTGAAAAGTGCAAGAGAAATTACAAACATTAGTAAAATTAGACAAAATCCCTGAAAATTTCAGTGAAATTAAAAATAAAATCATAACTCTTCAGCCTGGAAGCAGTAATAGCAGGTAAACTTTCCATTGTTATAGATTTTCAAACCGAATTGCTTCACGGGGCGACGCCAGGTGAGGTTTTGCAGGCGCCAACATAAAACCTTTCAGTGCGAGCGTGACGTTGACCCTACGGCGTGCGCCTTTGGACAGAACGTCTGCTCGGTGACCGCGGTTCTTTTGCCGTTTGTTTCATTGCGATCAGACCAGTACTTTGGCCGCAAACGGGGAGAAACCGAAAATTTTGGTTGACGACTCGCGCACGACGGAGAACCACACAGGACCATTTTTATTAATTATACTTATATTTTAGGATGTATTCTATCTAGACATGGGCAAAGATTTTTGAGTTTTCACCCCCGCTTGTAGAACCAAGTACACACATATTGGCAATATACTGAAATTTTTACTTACCAAAAAATTAAAAACAGCTGTTTGAACTGTCAACTTCACCCTGAAGTTGAGTTTTTGGTGTTGTGACGTTGCTCGATCTGCCCCCGCATTAGATTAGTCACTCCGCCGTTGATAACCTGAAAAGTGCAAGAGAAATTACAAACATTAGTAAAATTAGACAAAATCCTGAAAATTTCAGTGAAATTAAAAATAAAATCATAACTCTTCAGCCTGGAAGCAGTAATAGCAGGTAAACTTTCCATTGTTATAGATTTTCAAACCGAATTGCTTCACGGGGCGACGCCAGGTGAGGTTTTGCAGGCGCCACATAAACCTTTCAGTTGCGAGCGTGACGTTGACCCTACGGCGTGCGCCTTTGGACAGAACGTCTGCTCGGTGACCGCGGTTCTTTTGCCGTTTGTTTCATTGCGATCAGACCAGTACTTTGGCCGCAAACGGGGAGAAACCGAAAATTTTGGTTGACGACTCGCGCACGACGGAGAACCACACAGGACCATTTTTATTAATTATACTTATATTTTAGGATGTATTCTATCTAGACATGGGCAAAGATTTTTTGAGTTTTCACCCCCGCTTGTAGAACCAAGTACACACATATTGGCAATATACTGAAATTTTTACTTACCAAAAAATTAAAAACAGCTGTTTGAACTGTCAACTTCACCCTGAAGTTGAGTTTTTGGTGTTGTGACGTTGCTCGATCTGCCCCCCGCATTAGATTAGTCACTCCGCCGTTGATAACCTGAAAAGTGCAAGAGAAATTACAAACATTAGTAAAATTAGACAAAATCCTGAAAATTTCAGTGAAATTAAAAATAAAATCATAACTCTTCAGCCTGGAAGCAGTAATAGCAGGTAAACTTTCCATTGTTATAGATTTTCAAACCGAATTGCTTCACGGGGCGACGCCAGGTGAGGTTTTGCAGGCGCCACATAAACCTTTCAGTTGCGAGCGTGACGTTGACCCTACGGGCGTGCGCCTTTGGACAGACGTCTGCTCGGTGACCGCGGTTCTTTTGCCGTTTGTTTCATTGCGATCAGACCAGTACTTTGGCCGCAAACGGGGAGAAACCGAAAATTTTGGTTGACGACTCGCGCACCGACGGAGAACCACACAGGACCATTTTTATTAATTATACTTATATTTTAGGATGTATTCTATCTAGACATGGGCAAAGATTTTTGAGTTTTCACCCCCGCTTGTAGAACCAAGTACACACATATTGGCAATATACTGAAATTTTTTACTTACCAAAAAATTAAAAACAGCTGTTTGAACTGTCAACTTCACCCTGAAGTTGAGTTTTTGGTGTTGTGACGTTGCTCGATCTGCCCCCGCATTAGATTAGTCACTCCGCCGTTGATAACCTGAAAAGTGCAAGAGAAATTACAAACATTAGTAAAATTTAGACAAAATCCTGAAAATTTCAGTGAAATTAAAAAATAAAATCATAACTCTTCAGCCTGGAAGCAGTAATAGCAGGTAAACTTTCCATTGTTATAGATTTTCAAACCGAATTGCTTCACGGGGCGACGCCAGGTGAGGTTTTGCAGGCGCCACATAAACCTTTCAGTTGCGAGCGTGACGTTGGACCCTACGGCGTGCGCCTTTGGACAGAACGTCTGCTCGGTGACCGCGGTTCTTTTGCCGTTTGTTTCATTGCGATCAGACCAGTACTTTGGCCGCAAACGGGGAGAAACCGAAAATTTTGGTTGACGACTCGCGCACGACGGAGAACCACACAGGACCATTTTTATTAATTATACTTATATTTTAGGATGTATTCTATCTAGACATGGGCAAAGATTTTTGAGTTTTCACCCCCGCTTGTAGAACCAAGTACACACATATTGGCAATATACTGAAAATTTTTACTTACCAAAAAATTAAAAACAGCTGTTTGAACTGTCAACTTCACCCTGAAGTTGAGTTTTTGGTGTTGTGACGTTGCTCGATCTGCCCCGCATTAGATTAGTCACTCCGCCGTTGATAACCTGAAAAGTGCAAGAGAAATTACAAACATTAGTAAAATTAGACAAAATCCTGAAAATTTCAGTGAAATTAAAAATAAAATCATAACTCTTCAGCCTGGAAGCAGTAATAGCAGGTAAACTTTCCATTGTTATAGATTTTCAAACCGAAATTGCTTCACGGGGCGACGCCAGGTGAGGTTTTGCAGGCGCCACATAAACCTTTCAGTTGCGAGCGTGACGTTGACCCTACGGCGTGCGCCTTTGGACAGAACGTCTGCTCGGTGACCGCGGTTCTTTTGCCGTTTGTTTCATTGCGATCAGACCAGTACTTTGGCCGCAAACGGGGAGAAACCGAAAATTTTGGTTGACGACTCGCGCACGACGGAGAACCACACAGGACCATTTTTATTAATTATACTTATATTTTAGGATGTATTCTATCTAGACATGGGCAAAGATTTTTGAGTTTTCACCCCGCTTGTAGAACCAAGTACACACATATTGGCAATATACTGAAATTTTTACTTACCAAAAAATTAAAAACAGCTGTTTGAACTGTCAACTTCACCCTGAAGTTGAGTTTTTGGTGTTGTGACGTTGCTCGATCTGCCCCCGCATTAGATTAGTCACTCCGCCGTTGATAACCTGAAAAGTGCAAGAGAAATTACAAACATTAGTAAAATTAGACAAAATCCTGAAAATTTCAGTGAAATTAAAAATAAAATCATAACTCTTCAGCCTGGAAGCAGTAATAGCAGGTAAACTTTCCATTGTTATAGATTTTCAAACCGAATTGCTTCACGGGGCGACGCCAGGTGAGGTTTTGCAGGCGCCACATAAACCTTTCAGTTGCGAGCGTGACGTTGACCCTACGGCGTGCGCCTTTGGACAGAACGTCTGCTCGGTGACCGCGGTTCTTTTGCCGTTTGTTTCATTGCGATCAGACCAGTACTTTGGCCGCAAACGGGGAGAAACCGAAAATTTTGGTTGACGACTCGCGCACGACGGAGAACCACACAGGACCATTTTATTAATTATACTTATATTTTAGGATGTATTCTATCTAGGACATGGGCAAAGATTTTTGAGTTTTCACCCCGCTTGTAGAACCAAGTACACACATATTGGCAATATACTGAAATTTTTACTTACCAAAAAATTAAAAACAGCTGTTTGAACTGTCAACTTCACCCTGAAGTTGAGTTTTGGTGTTGTGACGTTGCTCGATCTGCCCCCGCATTAGATTAGTCACTCCGCCGTTGATAACCTGAAAAGTGCAAGAGAAATACAAACATTAGTAAAATTAGACAAAATCCTGAAAATTTCAGTGAAATTAAAAATAAAATCATAACTCTCAGCCTGGAAGCAGTAATAGCAGGTAAACTTTCCATTGTTATAGATTTTTCAAACCGAATTGCTTCACGGGGCGACCGCCAGGTGAGGTTTTGCAGGCGCCACATAAACCTTTCAGTTGCGAGCGTGACGTTGACCCTACGGCGTGCGCCTTTGGACAGAACGTCTGCTCGGTGACCGCGGTTCTTTTGCCGTTTGTTTCATTGCGATCAGACCAGTACTTTGGCCGCAAACGGGGAGAAACCGAAAATTTTGGTTGACGACTCGCGCACGACGGAGAACCACACAGGACCATTTTTATAATTATACTTATATTTTAGGATGTATTCTATCTAGACATGGGCAAAGATTTTTGAGTTTTCACCCCCGCTTGTAGAACCAAGTACACACATATTGGCAATATACTGAAATTTTACTTACCAAAAAATTAAAAACAGCTGTTTGAACTGTCAACTTCACCCTGAAGTTGAGTTTTTGGTGTTGTGACGTTGCTCCGATCTGCCCCCCGCATTAGATTAGTCACTCCGCCGTTGATAACCTGAAAAGTGCAAGAGAAATTACAAACATTAGTAAAATTAGACAAAATCCTGAAAATTTCAGTGAAATTAAAAATAAAATCATAACTCTTCAGCCTGGAAGCAGTAATAGCAGGTAAACTTTCCATTGTTATAGATTTTCAAACCGAATTGCTTCACGGGGCGACGCCAGGTGAGGTTTTGCAGGCGCCACATAAACCTTTCAGTTGCGAGCGTGACGTTGACCCTACGGCGTGCGCCTTTGGACAGAACGTCTGCTCGGTGACCGCGGTTCTTTTGCCGTTTGTTTCATTGCGATCAGACCAGTACTTTGGCCGCAAAACGGGGAGAAACCGAAAATTTTGGTTGACGACTCGCGCACGACGGAGAACCACACAGGACCATTTTTATTAATTATACTTATATTTTAGGATGTATTCTATCTAGACATGGGCAAAGATTTTTGAGTTTTCACCCCCGCTTGTAGAACCAAGTACACACATCATTGGCAATATACTGAAATTTTTTACTTACCAAAAAATTAAAAACAGCTGTTTGAACTGTCAACTTCACCCTGAAGTTGAGTTTTTGGTGTTGTGACGAGTTGCTCGATCTGCCCCCGCATTAGATTAGTCACTCCGCCGTTGATAACCTGAAAAGTGCAAGAGAAATTACAAACATTAGTAAAATTAGACAAAATCCTGAAAATTTCAGTGAAATTAAAAATAAAATCATAACTCTTCAGCCTGGAAGCAGTAATAGCAGGTAAACTTTCATTGTTATAGATTTTCAAACCGAATTGCTTCCACGGGGCGACGCCAGGTGAGGTTTTGCAGGCGCCACATAAACCTTTCAGTTGCGAGCGTGACGTTGACCCTACGGCGTGCGCCTTTGGACAGAACGTCTGCTCGGTGACCGCGGTTCTTTTGCCGTTTGTTTCATTGCGATCAGACCAGTACTTTGGCCGCAAACGGGGAGAAACGAAAATTTTGGTTGACGACTCGCGCACGACGGAGAACCACACAGGACCATTTTTATTAATTATACTTATATTTTAGGATGTATTCTATCTAGACATGGGCAAAGATTTTTGAGTTTTCACCCCCGCTTGTAGAACCAGTACACACATATTGGCAATATACTGAAATTTTTACTTACCAAAAAAATTAAAAACAGCTGTTTGAACTGTCAACTTCACCCTGAAGTTGAGTTTTTGGTGTTGTGACGTTGCTCGATCTGCCCCCGCATTAGATTAGTCACTCCGCGTTGATAACCTGAAAAGTGCAAGAGAAATTACAAACATTAGTAAAATTAGACAAAATCCTGAAAATTTCAGTGAAATTAAAAATAAAATCATAACTCTTCAGCCTGGAAGCAGTAATAGCAGGTAAACTTTCCATTGTTATAGATTTTCAAACCGAATTGCTTCACGGAGGCGCGACGCCAGGTGAGGTTTTGCAGGCGCCACATAAACCTTTCAGTTGCGAGCGTGACGTTGACCCTACGGCGTGCGCCTTTGGACAGAACGTCTGCTCGGTGACCGCGGTTCTTTTGCCGTTTGTTTCATTGCGATCAGACCAGTACTTTGGCCGCAAACGGGGAGAAACCGAAAATTTTGGTTGACGACTCGCGCACGACGGAGAACCACACAGGAGACATTTTTATTAATTATACTTATATTTTAGGATGTATTCTATCTAGACATGGGCAAAGATTTTGAGTTTTCACCCCCGCTTGTAGAACCAAGTACACACATATTGGCAATATACTGAAATTTTTTACTTACCAAAAAATTAAAAACAGCTGTTTGAACTGTCAACTTCACCCTGAAGTTGAGTTTTTGGTGTTGTGACGTTGCTCGATCTGCCCCCGCATTAGATTAGTCACTCCGCCGTTGATAACCTGAAAAGTGCAAGAGAAATTACAAACATTAGTAAAATTAGACAAAATCCTGAAAATTTCAGTGAAATTAAAAATAAAATCATAACTCTTCAGCCTGGAAGCAGTAATAGCAGGTAAACTTTCCATTGTTATAGATTTTCAAACCGAATTGCTTCACGGGGCGACGCCAGGTGAG